>NW_019104551.1:526956-543445 GCF_001995035.1 Momordica charantia
AAAAACAAAGTCAAATTTACTTTAACAAAACTTATTTGCTAAAAAACTGATTTTTTGTTAAGATTTTTTCAAAACCATAACCACCAAACCATTAAAAGAATTTTAAATGATATTTTATTCTAACATACTCTGTTTTTATCTCCTCCTCTAAAATCCTACAGCAGAAGATTCTTTTTTAATTAAAAAATAAAACAAAGGTAACACAAAAAATATAAACCTTGTAAAAAAAATAATTTTAAATAAAAACTACATTTTAAATAAAAATAATCCAAATTTAAACTTTGAATCCAAATTTAAAAGAATCCAAATTTTTTTAAACAAGATTTATTTTATAAAACTCCTATTTTTTTCAACATATTTTAACCAAAATTTTAAAGTAAAATATTTTATTAAAATAAAATTAAGTTTATATTTATTTCATTTAAAAAACTCTTCTTTATTAGAAAGGAAAACCTTTTATTTTAAAACAAATTTTAAAATATCAAAATCCTTATTTTATTTTCAAAAACTTATTTAAATTAGTTTATTGATTTTGAAAGATCTTCCATCACTTGCTTCTAGTTCAATGCCGCCATGTGGAAAAACAGACTTTATGGTAAAAGGACCTGACCATCGAGATTTTAGTTTGCCAGAAAATAAACGTAATCGAGAATTAAATAAAAGAACTTGTTGCCCGGGCTCAAAAGATCGATGCTGAATCATCTTATCATTCCACTTTGTTGTTCTTGCTTTGTAAAGCTTGGCATTTTCATAAGTCTGACAACGAAATTCTTCCATCTCATTAAGTTGCAAAATTTAATTTCTTTAATTTCTTCCATCTCCCCAGCTTTTTGAAGATCAAAATTTAATTTCTTGATGGCCCAATAGGCTTTGTGTTCCAATTCCACTGGAAGGTGACAAGCTTTTCCAAACCAACCGATACGGTGACATACCAATTGGAGTTTTGAAAGTTGTTCTGTAGGCCTATAGTGCATATTCCAACTTCAAAGCCCAATCCTTTCGATTTGTTTTTACTGTTTTCTCCAAGATCTGCTTTGTTTCCTTGTTAGACGTTTCAGCTTGACCATTAGTTTGAGAATGATAAGCTAAAGAAATTTTATGTTTAACTCCATACCTGGTGAGCATCGAATTAAACAATTTATTATAGAAATGCGAGCCTTCATCACTAATAAAAGAGCGTGGAGTGCCAAACAACACCTGCATCATTATTTTTCGTGGCCACAGCTTCAACCCTTTTAAAAACATAGTCAACAGCCGATAGAATATAAAGATACCCATGTGAAGAAGAAAAGAGACCCATGAAATCAATACCCCAAACATCAAATAATTCTACCTCTAAAATAGCAGTTAAGGGCATTTCGTGACGTCGAGAAATATTACCTGTTCTTTGGCACGTGTCATAAGTCTTTGCAAAAGTATAACAATCCTTAAAAATGGTAGGCCAATAAAAACCAGATTGTAATACCTTAGCAGCAGTACGAGTAGGTCCAAAGTGATCGTCATAAGGTGAGGAGTGACATTCATGCAAAATATTATTGATTTCCTCAGTTGGTACGCACCTTCGAAYGATTTAGTCAGAACAAATTTTGAAAAGTAGAGGTACATCCCACAGGTAATGTTTTATATCATGCAAAAAAAATTTTCTTTGATGAAAGTTGAGATCTGGTGGTAATACTCCTCCTACTAGAAAATTAACAAAGTCAGCAAACCAAGGAATACTAGACTCTAGCTTATACAATTTCTCATCAGGAAAATCTTCTGTGATGGGGAATGTTTTGGGGTTGTCCTGTTCAATTCTCGACAGGTGATCAGCTACCACATTTTCACAACTTCTCCTATCCGTAATCTTAAAATTAAACTCCTGCAAAACAAGAATCCATCGAAGCAGGCGAGGTTTTGCATCCTTCTTATTAAATAAATATCGAAGAGCTGCATGGTCAGTATGCACAGTCACTTGAGTGCCTAACAAATATGGCCTAAATTTATCAAAAGTAAAAACTACAGAAAGCATCTCCTTTTCTGTGGTAGTGTAATTTTGTTGTGCACTGTCAAGATTCCTGCTTGCATAATAAATTACTCTGAAAAATTTATCTCGTCTCTGGTCCAAACCTGCTCGTACTGCAAAGTCACTAGCATCACATATAATCTTCAAAGGTTGACTCCAATCAGAAACTACAATAACAGGTGTAGAAGTCTGTTTCTCTTTTAACATATTAAATGCTAGCAAACAATCATCAGTAAAGAGAAAAGGAGCATTTTTTTCAAGAAGATTGCATAAAGGTTTTACAAATTTTGAAAAATATTTAATAAAGCACCTGTAAAATCCCTTCTCAGAAACCTTATGCCCCAAAACTATCCCTTCTATGACCATAAAATGACATTTTTCCCAATTCAGAACAAGGTTAGTTTCTTGACAATGCTGCAAAACACGAGAAAGATTATGGAGGCAAGTGTCAAATGAAGAACCAAAAACAGAAAAATCATCCATAAAAACCTACATAATTTCCTCAACCATATCAGCAAAAATAGCCATCATGCATCGCTGAAATGTAGCAGGGGCGTTACACAACCCAAATGCATTCGCCTAAAAGCAAAGGTACCATAAGGACATGTGAATGTCGTCTTCTCTTGGTCCTCAAGAGCAATCGCGATCTGATTATAACCTGAATAACCATCAAGAAAACAATAGTAAGGATAACCTGCTAATCTATCAAGCATCTGGTCAATAAAAGGGAGAGGAAAGTGATCTTTTTTGGTGGCCTTATTTAATTTTCTGTAGTTAATGCACACGCGCCACCCACTTACCGTCCTAGTAGAGATGAATTCATTTTTTTCATTTTTATTACCGTCATCCCTCCTTTCTTTGACACAACCTGCATAGGACTCACCCAAGAACTATCAGATATAACATAAATAATCCCTGCCTTAAAGAGTTTAAGAACTTCAGCTTTTACCACATCCTTCATAGCTGGGTTTAGTCTCCTCTTATGCTCAACTGATGGTCGAAAAGTATCCTCCATTAAAATTTTATGCATAACTATCGAAGGACTAATACCCTTTATATCAGTAATAGACCATCTTAAAGCAGATTTATGAGTGCGCAAAATTCTCAACAATTTTTCCTCTTCTACTTGGCTCAAAGAAGCAGATATAATAATAGGAAAAGTAGAAGGCTCACTAAGAAAAGCATATCGAAGATCAGCAGGTAATTGTTTCAATTCAAGCGCAGGAGCTTTCACAGGTTCATCAATTTTTTCATTAAGCTCTACCACACATCAACTTTAATATTTTTATCATGAATAATTGGTAATTGATTAAGAGCATCATGATAAAAAGAAACCTCCTGATCTAATTCCCCTAATTCCTCAATATCATATCCAAGCATGCATTTTTCAAGGGAATCAACAAATGAAACAAAAGATCTAATTTCAGTCACAGTGGCATCAACAACATCTATCCTRTGACATGTACTTACCTCCTTGAGATATTTCATGGTATGAGATATGTCAAACACAATGGCCTCCTCATTAACTCTCAAAGTCAACTTACCCAATTGCACGTCTATCAGAGTACGTCAAGTAGCCAGGAAAGGTAGTCCCAAAATTATAGGAATCTCTGAATCTTTTTCCATGTCCAAGACCATAAAATCTCCAGGAAAAATGAATTTGTCAACTTTGACTAGAACACCTTCAATAACACCCCTAGGATAAGTGATAGATCGATCAGCTAGCCTCAAAGATATTGTAGTTGGTTGCACCTCTCCAAGACCAAGTTTCCTGAAAACAGACAAGGGCATCAAATTAACACTGGCACCCAAATCACATAAAACCTTATTAAATGATGAACTACCAATAGTACATAGTAAAACTCCCTGGATCTTTTAATTTCGTGGTAGTTTTCGCTGAAGGATCGCACTGCACTCCTCAGTGAGATTCACCGTTTCATAAGCCTCCAATTTTCTTTTCCCAGTCATAATGTCCTTCATAAACCTCACATAATTTGGCATTTGTTCCAGCGCATCTGGAAAAGGAATATTAATGTGAAGCTTCTTAAAAATTTCTAAAAGTTTAGCAAATTGAGCATTAATCTTTTCTCTTTTGGAAACGCTAAGGATAAGGTAAAGAGTTAGGAGGACTAGAATTAATAGAACTAGTAGGCTTGTCAGCCTGTAGAGCAGGAGTGACCTCCTTTACAACTTCTTCCTCATTTTTCCGTTCCTCAGTTGTGATGATTGGTTCTTCCATTTTCTTCTTTTCAGGCTCCTAAAGTTCCTTTCCGCTTCTCAAAGTGATGGCTTTGCAATGTTTTCGTGGGTTAACTTCAGTGAAACTTGGAAACTTCCCTTTCTGCATAGTGTTCAAGGTGGATGCCATTTGCCCTATCTGAACCTCCATGTTCTTGATGGCAGTTGTGTTCCCTTCCAATTTAACTTCCATGCCTTCTACCTGATTTTCAATCCGACTAGCTCTACTTCTGGACTCATTGATGAAAGCCCCAAGTAGATCCTCAAGGGAGGATTTCTTTTAAGCTAGCTGAGATGTAAAACCTGGTGGAGGTTGCAAAACATTCATGTTGTTAGCATAAGAAAAATTTTCATGATTCCTCAACCCTGGATGATAGTGTGTTGGCAGCGAGCTCTGTTGCTGATTTCCCTTGTAGCCAAAATTTCTATTATTGACATACTGAGCTTGCTTGATGGTTGGCTCATAGTAAGAATATGTATCTACTGCTGCCACCAACTCCTTTGAATGAGAAGTTCCTGAAAGTTAAGAAACAACATTAGTCAAAGCTTGAACTTCAGCTTTTAAGGAACTTACCTCATCGGTTTAACCAATGAATTTGATCTTCAATGCATGATGCAATAATGTATATGCCTACTGAAAGCTAGAATGCAACATGTATGCATGATACTAATTTTGTTTCGACAATGGAATGTGATTATGAATGCACAATGCATGATACTTAAATTTTCATAATCTAACCATGATATGAAAACTATTTATTTTTTTGAAGAATATGAATGCAAGTGATGTGAATGCATGATTTGTGAAAATATAGTTGAGATAACAAGAAGTTTTTCTATATTTTGCAAAGATATTATTTTTTGTATACTCTCATCCCTCTTATGAGCAAATATTTAGCAAAGAATCAAACGAGAAAAGGTAATGTCGACATTGGAGAAAACCTGTCAACTTTTTTTTCTTTTTCAATTTCTTTTGCTTTTATCCTTTTTTTTTTTAATGAATGTCTTCACCTGATAAGGGTAATTTCTCAATCATATCAGGTTTGGTGGAGATTATTTGGTATATGTATCTCATGTGCTAGTTTAGAGAACTATTAAAAAGTAATTCATAGCATTGTACATCTTGTTTGATTAAACTGCTTCATAACCTCAGCCTTGTAATTGACAAGAAGATTGGATACAAGAACATGAATTTGACTTTATGAACAAACGAGGATGGAAATCATGATTTTCCATCAAGCCTCACGATGAAAAAAGTCAGCGAGCTTCCTTTTTAAAGAAAAGGAAACCAAGAGTTCAAAGATATTTTGTCAAATCTCTTGAACAATAAGAGATTGAATTTTTTTTATTGAAGCTTTGGGTTACAGATTATGATAGAAGAGTAAAAGTGATCCAATTTCTTTGGATAAATAACCTTGAGAATTGGTTGCATAACTCCCCAAGAGTTCATATCATGCATCGCACTCCTTCTTTGAGCTTAGTTAGAAACACTTGATGAAATCATCATTCTAGCCACACGTTTTTCTTTACGAAAATGTTGTTGTAGTCCACTTTGAATGTAAAGACTGTCTTTTTAGCCTTAGCTCCAAAGTGACGTTTTTCACAAGAATGCAATCCGCTTCTTGAATGTAAATGACCTCTCCTTTCAGCCTTCAATTTCAAAGTGAAGTTCTTTATGGAATATTGTCCAATAGCCCACTTTGTGCATGAAGGATTTTTTGAAGTTGAAAGATTTTCTGCGAGAGAAATGAGACTTTCTTAGTCTGAAGACGCCTTTTGTTTCAAAATTTTGTATAATGCATTTACAATTTTGCCCCATTGTAGCATTGCTCGACTTTGCTCCAGTTTGAAAATTTGTAAATAAGACCTTGAAGCCTTTGAAACTGCTGTTATTGACTATGTTGATTGCCCTAGTTATTGAACTAAAGAATTGTCTTAGACATTTCATATATTTTTTCTTTCTTTTTCCCTTTTTGCAATTTTTTTCATTTTTCTTTTTTTTCACAATTTTTTTTTTGCCAGACATACTCCATTTTTTTTTACAAACAAAATATGGTGCAATCACATATAAAGAAGTCAACCACAAGTCGCCTTTTGCAACCCTGACCATTGTTTAAAATTACTTCTTTGTAGACGCTGCTTCAGTATCATATAATGAAACTGATCCCAAGCAAAACTCATTAAAGGAGACTGAGATCTTGAGACTATTTCTTAAGTTGTTAACTTCAATTCTCGAAATAATTATCTTCGGTTTTGGAATCACTTTTTACCCAAAAGAAAAGAATAGACGAAGGATTAGGCTTGAAGAACAAGACAGAATAGATTTTTGAAGAAAATTTTAGATATGAGTAAAAGGCAGTCATAATAGTGAAATTTTTGTGCAAGTACAGTACCAATTCATGAAGCAGTAAATCGTAAGAGCATAATATTATTTCATTACCTTCAAAGTTCTCAGGGTAACACTAGGTGGATAATTTTGAAATTTTACCACATAATTAGATGTAGCAGGCTTAGCAAAATACTTTTATGGTAAGTAGGCAAATATGGATATTCATCACAAAAATTGTATGTGATAAACTGAGCAAAGAAATTTTTTTTTTTTTTTTTTTACAGTAAATGGTCAACTCTCAATGTTGATCTTAATTCCCTTTAATCAATTTGAACAATTCAAATTCTTTTCAAAACTAAATGTTCTTAACTATCGTTTACGAGCTAGCAAGGGGACCTACTAGACCTACAGATCTGAAGCTGCAACGATACGAGATTAATTGATTAAACTCATTAACCAAATTAATCAACATTCGTTAATTGTTGGTCACTCCACTAAAGACCCACGACTGCACTCTTCTCACTGTAGTATATTTTGCGTCCACGGATTTTGACCATTAACGGTAAGTCAATTTTTCACGACTGTTCGTAATCACAGTTGGGTCAAATTACCGTTTTACCTTTGTGTTACATCTTGTACCTTAAGTACCAATGGTCCTCTAATGAACAACCCGATTATGGTCCAACCAATAACCGGAAGTCTCTCTTGAGCCATTGAGAGGGTGGGCTCCCTGTTCAAGTCCCACAGTCAGCACTTAAGAGAACACTCATCTACTTACCTTGAAGTCGGGAAGGGGTGAATTTCATCTTGTGTAGTTATGTTCCCAGCTCCCCACTCCGTCTCGTCCCCAAAATGGTAGGAATATTGAGTCGGCGACTCGGACCACTCTCACTCATACAAATCAAAGGATGAGCCCTAACAGACAGGAGTCCATAACTCACTCAGGATTGAGATTGAGTTACCCGGTCATCCTATTGAAATATTAATCTATTAGCTAACGATGTTACAGCTAAAGATTAATTATTTCGTGGTCTGGTCTTATACAAACTCATTGTATAGGATACCCCTACTCGCATGTCTCCACACGAACGACCTGGATCAAGTCATTTGTAACTATTACAAAGTGGGTCGTATCCATAGTGTTACTAGGATAAGGTACCCAACCTTATCTATATACTATAAACTCTTTAGGTTACTACTAGAACATTATCCACCTGTATATCGAATATATACTGTATATATATACACTGTATATCAAATATATACGTTATATATTAAATATATACTGTATATTTTCTATATATTGTTCCAGTTACATGACATAACCTCGGATGTTAGTTTATTGGATTTGGGTTAATGCAATTGTAAGAGAAACATCAATAACAACTTTATTGAATAAATATTTGTTTTATGTTTACAACCCACGAGTTTAGGGCATAAAACTCAACAAACTCTAGTGGGGTGTACAAAAGCTAAAAGCAACAGTGAGTTGTACAATAAAGTACAAATACAATAAACTAGGGCATACGTTATACCCTTTACAAGTCTCTCCCACTTACCCTAGACTATATTGTACATATCTCGTAGGCTTAGACTATCTAGATGGCCCTCGAACACTTTAGCCGTAAGAGCCTTTGTAAACGGATCAGTAATGTTATGCTCCGAAGCAATCTTCCTGACGATCACGCCCCCTCGTTGCACTATTTCTCGTATTAAGTGAGCCTATTTTGTAACTTCAGGGTTCTTTAGAATTTGTCATTGCACCACTATTATCACAATAAAGTGTGATGGGCAAAGTCATGTTTGGAACAACCTCCAAATCAGTTAAGAACTTTCTAAGCCATACCGCCTCTAGCAACGTATTTGGTCTCCATTGTGGAGTCTGCGATGCATTCTTGTTTGATGCTCTGTCATACTACAACTCCTCCATTAAGAGTGAACACTGATTCCGAAGTGGATTTTCTTGAATCCTTATCACTTTGGAAGTCAGAGTCAGTGTATCCTATAAGGATCAAATTCTCAGTGTCATACGCAAGCATATAGTTCCTTGATACTTGAGGATTCCCTTAACGATAGTCCAGTGATCATATCCTGGATTGGATTGATACCTACTGACAATCCCTATTACATAGCAAATATCAAACCTAGTACACAACATGGCATACATCAGGCTGCCCACTGCTGAAGCATAGGGAATGCGTCTCATATCTTCAATTTCTTGAGGTGTCTTAAAACAATGTTCCTTAGACAGAGAAATTTCATGTATAAACGGTAGTAAACCTTTCTTGGAATTCTGCATCGAATAACTGACAAGCACTTTATCGATATAAGTTGCCTGAGACAGGGCTAGCGTTTTGTTCTTTCGGTTCCTTATGATTTGAATCCCGAACAAACTGAGCGTTTCCTAAATCTTTCATTTGGAATTCAGTTTCTAGCCACTTCTTTTTTCTTTTATAATGTGACAGCATTGAGACGCTGTCGGCTGGCATCTACAGCACCAATTTCATTCCTCTTCTTCTTCTATTGTTTTGGCTCCACAAATCCAAATATTCTGATCTAGTCCTGATATAATAAAGTAAAAATCCTACATTAATTTTGATTATTAATAATTTTTTTGATGAAAAACAAGTAAATAAAGAGAAAGAACAAATAAAGAGAGACCGAGGAAAACTCTTGGGTTATCAAAGAATATTGGAGGGAAGGTACAAAAAACAAAAAAAAAATGTTTTATGATGATAAGGGGAAATATTTTCTTGTTCTGAATCTGAATCTAAATCCAATTCCATCATTAACACAGAGGAAGCAATCATCTGTGACTACAAAATTTAAAATGGGCTTTTTATAATCAAGTAAAAACTAAATAAAATTTATGAAAAGAAAAAGAAAAAGAAAAAAGAATTGTGTTAATATTAAATCAGCTCAGAAACTGAGAGAAATATCTCAGTATGCATTCATATTTTTGTAGCAGTATTTATATTGTACAGGAAGCTCCACCATCATAACCATCATTATGACAAACTTATATAATCTAAACTAATTAGTACGATTCCTATGGAATCCTTAATACACCCCCTCAAACTGAGGGTATCCCGGAAGCCATCAGTTTGGCAGATAACCGAGAGAATAATGGTCTAGAAATAGGTTTAGTAAAGAGATCAGCAACCTGATCAATACAGGAGATAAACCGAACTTCCAGATCACCACGAACAACCTTCTCTCGGACAAAATGATAGTCGTTCTCCATGTGCTTCATTCGAGCATTAAAAACGGGATTATGACCCAAGGACAAAGTAGAAACATTATCATACCAGATGGTAGGTGGACAAGAGATAAACATATATAAATCATATAAAAGTTGACGAACCCAATACAACTCAGCAGTAGAAACAGCAAAAGAACGATACTTGGCCTCAGTGGAAGAACAAGAAACAGTGACATGTTTCTTAGAAGACCAAGATACAGGGTACCCACCAAGATAGATAATATATCCGGAAGTAGAATGACGATCAAGAGAGTCACCAGCCTAGTCAGCATCGCAATAAGCCTGTATGTCCAAACTCTTAGCACCAAATGTGAGACCAAGATGCCGAGTCCCACTCAAATAACGAAGAATACGTTTGACAACTGAATAATTAATAGTAGAAGGGCAATGGATGAACTGACTAACTCGATTAACAACAAAAGATATGTCAGGCCAAGTGAACGTTAGATATTGAAGAGACTCAACAAGTTAGCGATACATTAATGGATCAGGCATGGATGGTGTAGTAGCATGAAAATCACATGACGGTGACATAGGTGTAATACAAGATTTTGCATGAAGCATACCAGTCCAATTAAGAAGATCATGCAAGTATTTGGCTTGATCAACATAAAAACCACCAGGACACTTATGCACTTAAAGACCAAGGAAATATGTTATAAAACATATGCCAGTTATTTGAAATTCAACACCAAGAGCAGATTTTAACTCAGCCAATATATGAGACATCAGTGCCCGTGATAATGATATTGTCGACATACAACAGTAAGTCAGTCAAAGAAATGCCATCCTTTCAAATAAACAAGGATGAGTCAGCAATAGAAGCAATGAAACCAAGAGTCAACAAGCACGAAGTGAAATGCTCAAACTATGCGCGAAGATCCTACTTCAAACCATAAGGAGACTTATGTAATTTACAAACAAAATCAGGACAAGCAAACTCCTTGAAACCGGGAGGTTGAATCATATAAACATCTTTAAGAAAACTATGCAAGAAAGTATTTTTTACGTCAAGTTGATGAAGATCCCAGTTAAAGAAGGTAGCCAACGATAGAATAATACGGACGGTAGTTTTCTTAACAACTAGACTAAAGGTCTCATCAAAATCAACATCTTCCAATTGATTGAAACCTTTAGCAACAGGACGGGCCTTATAACGTGATATAGATCCATCAAGATTTTACTTCATTCTAAACACCCACTTGCAACTGACAATGTTCATATCAGTAGTAGAAGGAACAAGAGACCATGTACCTTGTCCTTTAACAGCAAAGAACTCATAACTTAGCTTGTCACCACTCAGGCACCTTGGAGGCAGCAGTGAGAGACATAGGCACAGTAGAATGGCATGAGAGAAGAAACAGTCGCTGTAAGGACTTTCTTTTTAAAAATACCCGATTTAGACCGAGTTTGCATTGGCTGAGTGTTGGGAAAAGAAGTACCAGCAACACAACCATTAGTAGCATCAGTACAGCTAACTAAAAAATCATCATCAACACTAGTAGGTSGAAATAACAAAGATGTAGAGGTAGAGCTATCCAAATAAAGCAGTTTTGTTATGGGTTAATTGGTAGCTAAACTAGCATCATAAGTATTATTTAAACTAGCTTCAAGCAAGATAGAATCAGTAGCTAAGCTAATACCATCAGTCAAATGAGAAGGTATAGCCTCTGGTGCTCAACGAACCAATAGACGCAGAGGATGATACAGATAAAAACTGAGAGGCAATGAAGGGAAAAATATTTCTTGATATATCAGAATACTCAGCAGATACAGTTGTAGTAGTAGAAGGTGCAGCAAATGGAAAATTTGCCTCATGAAACAAAACATGTCTAGAAATGATCGTCTTCTTGGTATAGATATTGTAGCATAAGTATTCTTTGTAATCGAGATGATAGCCAAGAAAGACATGTTGTATAGCTTTGGGTTGAATGTTGTTCAATGAACTTGACTTCAGACTTCAACATAGCATGAAGTTCCTCGACGAGTGGAAGTCCATTGAGAGAGTATACAGTAGGATGTCCTATTCTTCGATAAACACTGCGACTGTTGCAAGCTTATCAACCAATTCTTTAATTGGTAGCTAGTTGACTCATTGGCTCCTTTAGGGTATTATGTTGAGCCATCCATTGGAAATACATAGGATTCACAACTGGATCAATAGAGGTGGCGCTTCCTTCAATAGAAATTTCTCTTATTCTGATGGAAGGAATCGATCCCAACAAGGATTAGATCCATGAATAAGTCCATCCAAACAAAGAATGAGCCTGAAATTTTCAGTTCGTGGAATCGAGGCGAACATGACTAAGTTGCAGATGTTAGACAAGAGGAAAATTGGAGAATTGAGCTGTGAGTTTCCATTGACTGAAACTCCATTTGAGATATTCGAATAAGAAGCTACTGACAAATGCCCGACAGATCTGATACCATAAAACAACTCAAGAATTAAGATAAATATCTCAATATTCATTCATATTTTTATAACAGTATTTATACTGGAGCTCCACTATCCTAACTAACTAACATGGTTAAAATAATCATCCTTATAACAAACTTATATAATCTAAACTAATTACTCTGATTTCAATTGAATCCTTAATACACATAACCATCCTTATAACAAACTTATATAACTAATTAGTACAATTCCAAGGGAATCCTTAATAAATATTTGATGGGGAGACGGTCTTTAGGAGATAGCTGGAGGGGCAATTTTAAGAATAAGGTAATTTTAAAAATAAATTACAAAAATAGCGTAGATTTAACGGTAATAACAAAATAAATGTAATTCAAATAAAAAAACTTACAAAATTAAATTAGGCATCTAAACTATTGAGAAAAATATGTTAGGTATTGGTTAAAGTAAAAAATTGCATATTTAAGATCGTTTGATAACAATTTATGTTTTTAGTTTTTGGTTTTTCTGTTTTCTGTTTTTACTTTTTCGTTTTTAGTTTTTTAAAAAAGAAAAATCATATAGTTTTGATAATTGTTTTTTATCTTAAAAAAAAAACAGAAAACCAAACATGTTTGGTAACCATTTTTAGTTTTCTGTTTTTAAAAAAAGTTAGTAAATTAAAAATATATATTAGAGAGATAAAATTCTACGTAGAGTAGAATGACAATGATGTGAGGCGGGAGTGAGAATTTCATCTTCCATTCTCGTGCTCGTAAAAATTTTTAGTACTCCGTCTCCACCTCATTCACCGGTTTTATAATTAATTATAATTATTTTTAGAATTAAAAAAATAAAGTGTAATAAAGATATATTACTTATTTTTAGAATTATTATTTACTAGTGTAAATAATTAGTTTTGAAAAATATTTAATATTTTGTTCACAATTTAGTAAATATATCAATAAAATGTATATTATTTATTTAAAAAATAAAATCAGGGGTTGGATCGGGACATGCTTCCTATTTTTGAAGCGCGGAGCTGACCTTTGCAGGAATTTTTGTAATTCCTAATGTAGAGACATGAAAATACAAGTTTAGAGAGATAAAAACAAACTTTTCTTGAGAAATTTTAGAGAGATAAAGAAAAAGATTTATGAGAAAAAAAATAGTGAAAGAAAAGTTAAAAGACAAAAAGAGAAAAATTTTAAACAAAAAGAGTAAAATTAAGAGGGAAAGATACATTAAAGAAAAACAAATAAATTAGAAAGAAAAAGAAAAATGATAGTGAGAAAAAATTTAGAGATACAAACAAAAATGAGAGAAAATAAATAAATACAAAGAGAAATAAAAGTTATAAGGAAAAAATTGACGAGAAAATGAGACATATTTTCACATGAAAAGTGGATTAGTAAGAAACATAAAAGTACGGAAATTTTAGAGAGAGCAAAGTTTTAAGAAAATATTAAATTTTTAGAGAGAGAAATTAGAGTCATCCATTAGGAAAAAAACATAGAGATGGAAAATTTAGGGAGAGAAAGAAGTAATTATAAATATTTACAATATTAAAATTTGAGAAAAAGAAAAATAATTTTTTTAGATAGATGTTTATGGAGAAAAAAAATTTAGAGAGAGAAATAAATTTGTTAGAGGTAAATATGTAAGAATAAAAAAAAAGTTCGAAGAAAAAAGTGAGATTTTGAAAAGAAAAACAAATCTGTTTTTAATTTTTTTAAAAAATTTACGTTGAATTTCAAAATGATTTTTGCAAAAATAACCATGTTTTTCAAAAACTAAAAACCAAAAATCGAATACCGAAAATAAAATGGTTATGAATGGGGCCAATGGGATCTTTAGGTACTGACAAGTCATATATGAGGTGGATATTGGAAGATGAGAAATCGACTACATCCATTTACATAAATTGTGTACAACGTGTGCGATTTTCTTAAAATATTTTTATATCTATATTTTATAAATAAAATATTATTTATTGATTAGTATTTAACCCTTTTAAATATATAAATAAAAGTATAGATGATCCAGATGGATACATAGCACCCAACAAACGAAAATATATTTTATAGAAAAAAAATATCACATATATGAATATGTACGATTTTCTTAAAATATTTTTTAATTTAGTTTATATATATATGATTTTTTTTATTTTACAAACAAAATATTATTTGTTTTATTAGTTTTTTTTAACCTAAACCTATTTCTAGGAATAGGAACTCGTTTAACAACTAGATTACTATTATAATGGGAGTTAGAGACCATCTTATTTGTAAAACTAAATGAGTTTTATTAGTGTTTTATGACTTTTATTTTGAGCATACAAGCCATTAGTACCATCATGGCATCACGCCCCCATCTCGTCAAATTAGTTCCGTGTAGAAGAAGTTACACCTTCGAATTCTTGATCTCCTGCATAGTTATTATGTCAATTTTTTTTCTTTTTTCCAATTGATTCAAATCCAAAATTAGATAAACATTTTGTTTTCTTTCAAAGTCATCCTTTGTTGTGAAGTGCAAATAAATTGTTTTTTTTTTAATTATTTTTGTTTATAAAGGATGTGAGGATGTGATAGTATATACCATTTTTTTTTTTGGACGATGTGATAATATATACATTCCTGCTTTAAAGGTTCAAAATTTCTTTCCAGACTGAGAAAGAAACTTGTGAATTTTCATATTGTTCTCCTAATAGTTCTTTCTAATTTTAGCTTATCTATAAAAATTTAAACTATTTATTCTTTTAAGACATTACATATTTTTTAATTGATTTTATTTTATAGTTTAAAGTATATTCATGGCCTTTTATTTCTTTGTTTATTGATTTATTAATTTCTTTGTTCATTAAAAACTATCACAATCGTTGACATGGATTTATATAAATTGTTTATAAAAAACATGTGTTTTTTGTGCATTCGTTTTATGAATAAACATCACATAGATAACTAATCACAAAAACAAAAAAAAAAAAACAACAACAACAACACGGATAAATACTAAAATTGTTCACAAACTTTTAAACTAAGACAACATAAATTCATGAGTTTGAAATGACAAGTAATTATAAAATGCATCCTACATTATATTGAAATAAAAAGCACAATAAAAACTTGAGAACAGAAAATTAATCACTAGATGTTCCTCGAGGGAAACATTGAATTTCATATAAGGTTCCAAATCCGCTCTAATTCATGACATATGACCGAGACGACCTCTTTCGGAGTTGGTTCATGGATTGGAACTACACGGAGAACAACAATATAATAAAATTTAAATCATCAAAATGAAATATATAGAAGGGAAACGAGTAAATGAAATGTACATTCGATACAAAAATATTATACAAATTTCATGAAATCTTTTTATGTCCCAACTAAGTTTATATAACTTTTAAATGAAATGTGCTTTTGTTTTCTCAATATTAATTAGTATCCATGGTACATTCTAACCTATGTCTTTCAATTGTAGAACTTTATTTGAAAACAGTTATAGATTTTATTTTAAACGTTACTTTAAATAGCTTATCAAAATTAAAGAAAACAAAATATAAGTTTTTAAAATTTTTAATTCAACATGATTGATCATGAGAATTCTTGAATAAAAGTATTATTTAAATTGAAAGCAAATTATTATTAGGGAGAAAAGAATGGAATTTTAAAATTATATCAAACACAAATCGGCCAAAAGGAAAAAAATTCCGAGGAGAAAGTTTAAAAATAATGTAATTTAAAAAACAAATTACAAAAATAATGTAGATTTAAAAGTAATAACACAATAAATGTAGTATAAATAAAAAATTACAAAATTAAGTTATATATTCAAACTATTGACAAAAATAGGTTAGGTAAGAGTTAAAGTCAAAAATCGCATACAAATGAATACGATTTAGGTGCCAACATGACAAGATGAGGTGGACCTTGAAGAATGAGTCAACAAGGAAATTGCGTACGTATAGAAGTCGCGTACGTTATATGCAATTTCTATTTATGGAAAGTCGCGTACGATTTTCATTTAAAATATATATATATTTATGAAGTTATTTATTTATTTATTTTACTAATAAAATATTTTATTTTATTTTTTCTATATAGTTTTATTTATTTTACCTATTAAATATAATTTATTTTACCTATAAAATATAATTTATTTTATTATGAGTAAAAATATACATTCGTCTGGAACATATTTTTTCAATAAATCTTAGATCATATTAAACATTACAATAATTTATATAAAAAGAAT
>NW_019104551.1:546585-564838 GCF_001995035.1 Momordica charantia
CATGTGGTTCACAAGTCAATCAGAAAATAAAGTGATTTGACCAACCAACTACTCCTTCATGCAATTTTTGCAATCTTCTCGATGTTTAAAACATGCTGTGTTGCCATGATTTTATGTGTGTGTTGAATTTAGTTTTTTTTTTCCCTCCAACTTTTAGATTAAATTCCATTTTTATCCTTTGATAATTATTGGTGATATTAAATAGCACCAAACTTATCATAATTTAGATAAAATATGATAAAAATATTCATGAACAAAAAATATATAGTTGCAAAAATATTTAAAAGAAAGTAACCGTTAATTGATATATAAGCATATATGTTAGTAATTTAGTGTGATCATATAGTTAATTAATACACTAGCTAAAAATCGAATCTCTATCGGACACTATCGACTCTGAAGCTCCATATGAATTGACTATTTCATCAACATACAAACCACCTTGTGTTCGAGGAACGCTAAATAGAAAATCCATAGTAATTTGCTCCAATTTTCATGTTAACTCATAGATATATGGAAATGTCGATGGATATGTTGTCGACGAATATTTAGTACGATGCTGTCTTGTTAAATTTATTGTTTATATATGATCTAATTCTTTTTATGTATAATATGTTAGTTCAAATCTTTTATAGGTTTAACTTAAATTGAAGAGAATGCACATACAATTAAAAAATAATGTAGGTTTCAAAATTCTTTTTAAAATTTAAAAACAATTTTAAAAAGTTAATTATAAAATAATTCTGTTAAAAAAAAAATACATCAATATAGTCTTGAAGTATTTTCCACCTTTTCCTAGGCCAACATTTTAGTGTAGGTTTAAATTCTACTTCATTATCTGAACTTTTATGTTGCAGTTCATTTTTGCCCTTAAATTTATAAAATTTTTTAATGTGTGATCTTTACATTATATATATCATCTTTGATATTAATCCTAAATTATTTTTTAGAAAATATGAGGTTGACGTATTATTTGTTGATTTACTTGTTAATGTCACATAGACAAATATAAAAATCATTCACAAACCTTTAAGTCAATAAAACATAATTCATAAAGTTGAAACTATACGTAATTGGAAAACGCTCTCGAGTTATTTTTTGAAATAAATAAACTATAGATGAACCATATACATTAATCACTAGGTGTTCCTCTAAAGAAATATTGAATTTTATATAAGGTTCCACTTACACTGACATTCATAACATATGATTGGGATATATACACTCGTTTGGAGTTGTTTCTTGATCTGAAACTAAAAAAAAAATAAATTAAATAAATTTTCAACCATCAAAGCAAAACATAACCAAACAAGGAAGAGGAATTTTGTTCGAAAAAACTACATGGATTCATGAAAATTTTAGAGACATTTAAATAAATTTTGTAACGTGGAGATCAGAGGTTGATATAAAAAAAAGTCTTAAATTTATTTTTCCTAATTTAACCATGACATATATTCATTTCTTTTGAGGTCAGAAATTATTTTCTTTTTTACTATTGTAGAAGTTATATATAAAAATCTAGAAAGAAGTCAAAAGTTAAGCGATTAACTTTATACCTCGTATGTAATGATCAATTTCTTTGTCGACGCGTCTATAGTTTTGAAACTTACCAATCTAGGTGCAGTAAAAAATAAAAATTAATATTAATTTTAGTCAAGAAAATTAAAACATGTGTTTTTTTATTTTTGGTTTTAAGTAATATTCATACAAGTGAACCCAATGCTCCATACAAAAACGAACGTCAATTACTTCTCCATCTCCATAGTCACCAAGCAAACACTCTGTGAACATTGAAATTTTTTTGTTAAGTTTTAATTAATTTATATGAACATAAATGACTGAATTTATTTCTCTAAATTGATCATATTATATATATATATATATATTCACCTATTACTCGTCTATTTTTAGGAAAACCACGGTTATAATCAAATAAAGATCGTATATTTCTTGGATGTCAAACAATTGCATCTTGTTGAACTAGCATCTATCAAATACCTCATCTGTGTTCGACAAAATTGATTAGAAAACGATAACGAAAATGATACAAACACATAGATTAATTTTCCATGTAAAAATCATGTGAAGAAATGAAGAAATTTATTTAATCCCTTACATTTTAATCATTTCCAATGGTACATGTAATGTTAAATTTAGTTGCATAAATAATGAGTTTGACGCTTTTTAATTTAAATATTTTTTTTTCTTATTAATCATCCACCAAATGATTAAACTTGAAGTGTGGCAATCACTCTAATGCTTTTTTTTTTTTAAGAATCATCTCTTGTTTTTCTTTGGAAAGAGTTTTTAACCAATTCGATTTTTTTCAATATTTTTTTATTTATTAATGGAAGGCTATATTTTTAGTCAATCTACCATCAGTTTTCAGTTTGAAAGCTAAGCTAAACACACTCTAAATTAATAATTCTTTCAAAAGTGCTTATAGAAAAACTATTTTTATTTAAAATAATTTTTTAAAAAAAGTCTATCCAATACACACACTATTAGTGATGAACTAACCTAAATTTAGAAGTGTACTAAAAAATATAAATTTTGATGAGAAATTGAGTCATCTAAAAAAGGAAAGTTTCTTATTCCTCCTTTAAACTTCATAGAAGTTGGCAAAATTTTTTGACTTTGTCCACTTACTAATTGTCGAATAATATAAGTTTATGATCAGTCAATTTTGTGAACAATATAATCCAAAATGCTAAATGGAGAAATTTGAAACTTCTTAAACAATATTAACTTAAAACACATATATTTAGCCACCCAAAAACAAAAAAGGCTGAAGAAAACTTACTCAATATATGTGAAAATGAATTAGCATTATTAGTATTCCAAGAAATTTGAGCTTGAGGACTAATTTGTAAATAACCTTCTCTCCTCAAGTTAATAATGATCCCACCTAAAGTTTCACTCAAGCTGAGGTTGCTTTCTAAAATTGTTTGCACTGCCTGCACATCATAAAATAAAAGCAGATTAATTAGTGTAATATATTAATTACTTTGATTAATTTAAACTAAATTAAACTTTAATTAAATATATAGAATTAGGTTATTCACCTACACGCCCATAAGTGCAAGCCGTAACTTCTATTGGATCCTCATTTTGGGGAGGAGTTTCCTGTGGAATAGTAAGAAAATATAGTTGAAATAAGAAGTGGTAACAAGAAATTTTTATAATGATGGACATAAGTTAGCTATTTCTTATTTTTAGTTTTCTTGTTCATCTTTTTTGTTTCTCACCGAACATTTTTTAAATTATGTAGAAATTTTAGAAACAACGATATTAAAATCAGCCAATCCAAATATATATCAATTGAGTTAGGCCGTTATTTTCGACCACTCACACACACTAATAAAAATCAAGTTTTTTCTTTTTTTATTCATGTTTCTTTTTTACTTATAATAAAATAAAATAAAATGACATAAAAATATTGAATATTTAATTTAAAAAATTAAATTTCATATAAACGTAACTTTTTAATTATTTTAAAACATCCTTCTATTTATTTCTTCAATAAAAGTGAAAGAAAAAAACAATTACCAAAGAAACCAAAAACAAGAAACAATACTGTAATTTTTCATAAAATACTGCCTTCTAACTAGAGACAAATTATATATGGGAGAAAAAACTTTAAAATCCTAATATATTGTTGAATTTAATATATTTATAAAAAAAAAGAATTTAAGACAAACTAGGGGTAATATTGTGTCCCCCTCCCTTACTGCTCCGATAAAATCCTGAAATAATAAAGTAAAAATCACAAATTAATTTTGGTTATTGATATTCTTTGATAAAAATAAATAAATAAATAAAAAGAAAGACCGAATTGGAAAACTCTTAGGTATCGAAGAACACTGATGGAAAGTTATCGAGAACAAAATATGCTTTAGGATGATGGGGAGAACTATTTTCTTGATCTGAATTTGTATCTGAATCCATTTCCATGCACCACCAAACACAGAGAAAACAAGAATTTGAGACTTCAAATTTAATAAATGGGGCTTTTTATAATGAAGTAAATAATTAAATTATTAAAAGAAAATAAAAAGTCATGTGTTCATATATATTTGATCTTGGAGAGAGTCTTCGTTGGATCTATTTTTTAAAATTGTCTTCAAAACTGATTAACTTTTTACTGTTTTCTTTTTACTCATTCACTCTCCTTAGGACTATGAATGGGAAGTGGTTTAACAACTTGATTACTATTATAAATGGAGTTCGATACAATTTATGGGACATCCCACAAAGAAAGTTCTCTTTGAACCGTCATGGTCCAACCATCTCGTCGACTCGTTCGTGTGGAAGAAGTTATACCACTAGATTCTTAATCTTCTATTATCTACTATTTGTCACATGAACACGAAATCTTGATTCCTCCTTAACCAACCACTTTTTGAAATGTTTAAAGCTTTGTTGGCCCAAAAGGAAAGGTTAAACTGGGTCATCAATAAGTTAGGGCTTCTTCTACTCCACTTCAAGCACCTTCGACGTAGGTCTTTTGATGATTGTGACCAATATGGAGAAGGCTCTCTCGACCCAAGAGCGTAGTAGGATACATCTTATTTATGGACATTATTTATAAATGTGCATCAATTCAAAATTTACAGACTTTTCTTACCTCTCTATTTTACCGTTGTTTAATTAAATTAGTTATTTGTATTTATTATTTTAGAAATTCTCATTCCATTAAATTTATTTCCAACCTTTACATCTAAACTTGTATAGTTTCATTATAATTAAAATAAGTTAGAAAAAATTATAGTTTTAATTTATTTATTCTCCCTATAATTTTAATAAAATATAAATTTAATAAAATATAAATTTAAGTAAACTATCTATAATTATATTATAAAAGTGAAGAGGTTGGAAAGACATTTCTAGTTCATTTGTGTCTCTTCCTTAATAATTTAATTTACAAAATATGTCATTCACAATTACTTGTAAATAGTAATTTGAATAATTAATTATCAATAACAATAACAAATTATGTTGTACCTACCGTATTTGGTCTGGCTTCATTTTAATTTTAATTTTTATTATTTAATTTTTGTTTGATTAAGTTTTATATTTTATTTTTTTGGTTTAAAATACTATAAGATTACTTTATTATTCGTTATAAGCTAAAGTTTAAATTAAATTAAAAATATATAGATTTTGTTTTAAAGATTTTGATTTTATTAATAATAAGAATTTAAAAAAATAAAGATTTTATGTTAAACAAATGGTTTGATTTTTAACCGAATTGATCTTTTACTCGTCAAAGTTCCAGCCACGTGGTGTCTCCTTTCCTTTCCTTTTTTTTCCCTATGGTTTTACTCGACTCACGCATTGTTACTGTTATTTCTTTTTTTTTCTCTATGGTTTTACTCGTCTCACGCATTGTTACTGTTATTTTTTTGTGTGTAATTAAAGGGCACACAACACACATAAAACCATACAGTACACAGAGTTAGAAACCCAATCACCGTATCTTCTTCTCTCCATCTCTCTTATCCCACCATCACCACTTTTCTCCTTCATACCCACGACCTCCGACAATGCAAGGGAACGACGCGAACGACAGCAGCAACAACCTTCTTCACAGCTTCTTCCAAGCCCGCTGGCACTCCAACAATTTCGTTCCCAGTGGTGCGTTTTAAGTAAGTATCAAATACATTGGAAAGAAATTTTTTTTTTTTAAATAAGAGAAAGGCTTTGGAAATCATGCTTTTAATTTGAAATAGATTCTATAAAAGATTTTTTTTTTAGAAAAAAATGTTTTTTTAAGAATTTTTTTTCTTTTTTTTTTTAAAGAAAATGCTTTTAGTGATAAAAAAAATCTTCTAAATTAATTTTAAATAAGTTTTTGAAAATAAAATAAGGATTTTGATATTTTAAAATTTGTTTTAAAATAAAAGGTTTTCTTTTTCTAATAAAGAAGAGTTTTTTTTTTAAATGAAATAAATATAAACTTAATTTTATTTTAATAAAATATTTTACTTTAAAATTTTGGTTAGAATACGTTGAAAAAAATAGAAGTTTTATAAAATAAATCTTGTTTAAAAAAATTTGGATTCTTTTAAATTTGGATTTTTTACGAGGTTTACTTTCTGTGTCAACTTTGTTTTATTTTTTAATTAAAAACGAATATTCTGCAAAAAAAAAGGAGGAGATAAAACAGAGTATTTTAGAATAAAATCCCATTTTTTAAAAAAATTCCTTTTAATGGTTTGATTGTTATGGTTTTCAAAAGAATCTTAACAAAAAA
This sequence comes from Momordica charantia, assembly GCF_001995035.1. Next base: position 552,842 of record NW_019104551.1, read on the forward strand.
TCAGTTTTAGCAAATAAGTTTTGTTAAAGTAAATTTGACTTTATTTTTAAATAAAAGTTTATTTTTCTTTTAAATAATCTTGTTAATTTCGAAATAAATAAAAAAAAAATTATTTATTTTTTGTTTTAATTGAACAAAATTCGTAGGTTTTTTTAGTTTAAAAAAATAAATTAAAACCTTTGTTTTTGTTAAAGATTACAATGTTTACATCTTAGGATGTTGGAATAGTGGTTGGTTTGGTTTTTTATTGTACATGACCCAAGTTCAAGTCTTTGCATGCCTCATTTTATCATTATTTTTACTAAATAAAAGATTTCCTTTAGAGTTTCTTTTTTAACAAAATTCAAAAATACAAAATTTGTATTTTAAAAAGGAACATAGTTTATATCCCAAGGTGGTGGCACATTGGTGAGACGTTGGAGTGTCATAACTCATATCGCAAGTTCAAGTCTTAATGTTTCATAAAATTAAAATTATCAAATTTTTTCTAATGGCCTTCGTGCCACTCATACCTATTAATAATAGGATAATTTTTGACAAAATGTGGTACCGTTTTCGAACGGGTGTCATAGGTGCTAACACATTCCCTAACCAACAATCTGTTTTTGCCTTTAGTTTTAAGTGACCAATCACACCTCATAGATGATTGGTGGCGACTCCAAACCCTTATCTCAAAAGAGACCTTTCGGGGGATGACATCGGCTGCTCCGCGTCACGATGACGTTGCGACAGCTTGACGACTCCACTAGGGACTTTAGAGAGTCAAGCCATTATTTTTGTCATTTACTATCCCGTTATGAAATATTTTGGTTCATTCCTTTTTTATTGCACATGTTGTAGCATTATCCATGAATCTCACACAAATTCACAAGCCTCCTACCTGGGCTTTACCCTTAAGATTAGATCGGAGACTGAGTAGTGTGACCTTCGTGGAATTTTGGTTCCTGTGCAGGCGCATGAAATTCTCCACTCAAGTCGACCATATTGCCAAAGCATATGGGGATGCATGAGTACATAACTTCACAACATATTCATATTACATTTATGTCGGTTGTTATGTCATTCACTGCATATTGTTTGTTTTAATAAAAAATTTAGGGTTGATTTGAAGTTTTAACCATAAGGTTTTAAATGAACCACTTTTTAAAAAAATAAAGGAAAAGAATAAAAAATCATTTACCTTACTTCTTCCTAACTATTTGTTTAAGTTTTGGGTAGAAATGTTGCCTTTCAAAGGGATTTTAAACATCCTTATGTAGGCCCACCAAAAACTTTAGAATTTATTCACTTCTATCGAAAACTTAGGAGTTCAGTTTTATAACTCTATAGTTTAATTTTATGTACATATTCATGTTTCTCTCTTAGGGTGAATTAGAGTCTACCATTACATTTGTATGCAGTTAGAATGTACTAATTTATCTTGGGGCAATTTGTAGCATATTTAAATAACAATCTTTTTTCTCCTCAAAGAAAATAAATTAAAAAAAAAAACATATTTCTTCCTATGCATCATTTTGCATGATCATAGCATAAATTAAAAGTATCTATCTTTTGTATGCATCATTTTACATGTATATATCATAAATTAAAAAATTTATTGTTTTAATGCATCATTTCATATGTCTAAATATATATATTAAAAAAAGCAATATTTTTGCAGGCATTGTTTTGCATAATTCCTCTAATTTATATCCAACATTTGCATAAAATCGTCTCATGCATATCAATTTCTATCTTAAAAAAATCAAAATCTATGCATTCTCCATTACATCATAATTAACACGAACTCTTAGAAAAATAGCTCAAGAACCACACATTTACTATTCTTTATATACAAGGTACACAAAGCAGCATAAGATGGAAGAACTTAATGCTGAGCTAAAGAAAATTAGAGATGAAATCCACGAACGAGTCATGGAAGAATTGAATACTGAGCTAAAGAAAATAAGATACGAGATTCAAGAACAGGTCATAAAGGTTCAGGATGTAGAGCTAAAGAAGATGAGACAGGACATTGATAAGATTCAGGGGCAAGTCACAGAAATTTTCAATGTCTTAAAGAATATTGTTACAGTTGGGGACATTTCTCAACCTAACAATTTAATCGAATCTCATGATAATTCATCACCTAGGGTGGACCCACCTCTGCCAATAGAGGGTTTCTTCCTGCATTATTTGTCACATGAAGCTCAGCTGTCCAAGAAAGGCCAACAAGCTCCTACAATATGTCAGGTTGAATTTACACTCCAAGATGGACAAACATCAAAGACCATTAACTCAGGTAAAGAAAAAGAAAATGTTACCAATGGAAATGCTGAAGGAACTGCAGGGAAAGAATATGCTCAAAAATGGGGAAAAGCAATAGAACAATTGCCAGTGCCTTTAATTAATAAAGAGCCACATTCTGAAACGAATAGAAGCTCTGTTAAAAGGAAAAATAAGTAATCTTGAAGCGCAAGTGGATGCACCAACAAGGACCTACGATATACAATAACCTGTCTACAGTACCCATAAACTCATTGGCTCTGCAGTATGACCCATAACTAAGGTTGCCAACATTACCAGATAATCATAGTAGTCGGAGGCAACTAAAGCGAGAGAGCTTTCATCCGATCCCAATATCCTATACTGAGTTGTTATCCCAATTATTTCAAGGTAATCTATTAGCTCTCGTACCCATAGAGCCATTACAACCACCTTATCCAAAGTGGTACGACCCGCAAGTTCGCTGTGATTACCATGCAATTTCTTCGTTTGAGCTCCGATTTGGGTAATTCAAAATTCGTTGGAATCATCGTCTCGAGCTCTACGCTGTAGACACTTTAAAACACTAAAATTATCAATAAACAAAATATGTATTATCAGTAAATCATATAATATTATTGAAGCTCATAATAAATGTATGTTTTATAACAATAATTCTTACACACCAAAAACAGTTAATACTAAGTGTGTTTGTTATCATCAAAATATTAATTAATTAAATTAATTAACCGAGATTAAGGGCCAAAAAGCCAACAGAGTTGTGTCCGACGACATACACATTTGAGTAGGCCAATCCAAAGTAAGGTCCTCAAGCTTAAGTTTTCGAGAACAGTAGACAACGGTACTCAAATTCTCATGTTGCAAAGCATCTCCCTCAAAGCTTTTGCTCCATGCAAATTCTTTCAACTGACCGAAAGAAACTCTTCGATGAACTTCACCTGCAATATCTACAAAGACTTCACATTTGTAGCCTTTATAGTTACCCTCGCAGAAAAACAATAATCCGACCAAAAAACCAAATGTTAACCCAGCAATAAGTCTAGCTATAAAGCTAACTTTCGGATTATTTAAACAACTTAAGCTTGTACCATCTTGAGTTGTTTAGGCTTTTTCATTTCCTGTACAACATCTGCTTCTGCTTCTTTAAGTTTCACTCGATAATTTTGTTTAATATAACCTGGTTTTCCAATCGACTACATACCACCTTCACTCGACAGTCACGTTTGATATGTCTTGGCTTTCCGCACTTAAAACATCATTTCGAATCACCTTTGGACAGCCTTTCATTTTCAGAATGCTTGCTATCATTTGTAGAAGATTCAAAAATACAACTTCTTTCTATTTTGTCTCTTGTACAAAGAATACCTTCTACCTCATGAGAAGACCGCTTGTTATCACCAAGCACTTGTTTCACCAAGGCTTCCTGATTTGATAGCAAATTTTTCAACTCAATTATAGAAGGTTGATTTACCCAACCTTGTATCGAATAAATAGACGGCATAAACTCTTTTCGCAGTCCATGAATAAGATATCGACACAAACGGGCATCACTAATGGGCTCCTCCTTGTCCAATTCTAAAATTTCATAATACAAAGTTTTAACTTTCAGAAAATATTCTAAAACCGACAAATTACCTTGAGCTATTCCAACAAGTTCATTCTCTAAAGACTGCAACCTCATCGTGTTCTTCTAAGTGAACAACCTTTCAAGTGTATCTCACACTTCCTTTGGAGAATCTACATCACGAACATGCTTGATATACTCCTTGCCAATAGAAGTTCGCAAAGGAAATAAAGGTTTGCCACATTTGATCTTCCACTTCCTTCGTACCTCAGTATTTTGTGGATTATCATATGGAATTACACTATCTTCACCAGAGATAAGATTCCACAAATCATGCCCTTGTAAAAAAGCTTCCATACATAGCCTCCAATAGCTATATTTGTCACCGGTAAGCTTGTCTACACAAATATTGCTTCCACCGTTCATCCTCACGGAACACTAAACTCAAACACCGAACACTAGACTCAAACAACAAGGGATAGACTCAAACGACGAGCACTAAACACAAACACAGGAAAAAGAACCTGGACTCTCTGATACCATGTAACGAAGACGAAGAGAACAACAAAGTGAAAGCAATAAAGAACTGTACGAATGAATAACTTCTATTCATTGAATTGATAATTGTTACAAGAATTTATAAGGAAATAAGAAAACTGACCACTAACCCACTAAACATACCACTAGCCTTAAATTTCTCTCAAACCAACACCATAACTCCATTAAGCCACTAATCTATAAACTCTCCCAACATACATCCACTCTTCAACTACTTAATTAACTTACAACAACTACAAATTAACTATCAAGCATAACTCTTAAAAAGTGGAAATTATAACAAATAAACTAACACAATGTTTGCACTCATTCTTAACATACCACCCAAAAACTTCTTTGTAGAAATTCGTTGTAACTTTTGATAATCAACATGGCCCAATTGAGTGTGCCAAACTGCTACACTATCATTCTGACCTGTATTTTCAACGTATGCATCACTTGCAGATAAAACATAAAGGGAATCTTTCATCTTTCCAGGTAAAAAAATATCAGCTGAAAATTGCGTAATATTAGAAACAATTTTCACATCATCTGGAACAAAAAGAACATATCTCCCAGAGTCGTTAATCTGAGAGACCGAAACTAGATTTTTTTTCAAACTTGGAACATGGTAAACATTTTCAAGAGAAACGTCACCAAATTTTGGAGCACCATTCTCAACATCAACATATCCTTCTTCAAAAACAGGATGTAAGGAATTATCAGCGTCGCAATTAATCTTTTTCCATGATATGTTTGTATATTCTCTTTCCATGATATGTTTGTACCTAAGAGAGAAGAGAGACATTTCCAGTAGCATGATGAGAACAACTAGAGTTAATAATCCAATTCTCATTATAATCTATAGAGGCATTAGTATCCATATTTATGGGTTAGTCAACAGCTTCAATTGACAAATATTGATCCCAAGTAGGTTTTGTTCAAGTTTGTTACTTTCCTGTACAACATTTTCTTCTACTTCTTTGATATTTACCCAACAATTTAGTCTAATATGACCTGGTTTCCCACAACGATGACACACCACCTTCGCCCGACAATCACGTTTTATGTGTTCTGACTTGCCGTACCTAAAACATCTTTTTATATTAGCTATGGACCACCCTTCAGTCTTGGAATGGTTGCTGTCATTTGAAGAACGCTTGGAATACGAATTGTCTTTTCCTTTGTCTTTTACATAAAGAACATCTTCCACCTGTGTATTTTGCTTGTTGTTGCCAAGCATTTATTTCAACAAGGCTTCCTGATTTCAAAGTAAGTTTTCCAACTCAATGATAAAATATTGATTTACCCAACCTTGTATTGAAGAAATAAACAGCATAAATTTCTTTCGTAGTCCACAAATAAGACAGCGACACAAACAATCATCACTAATGGGGCTCCTCCTCATTCAGTTCTAAAATTCCAAAACACAAAGTTTTAATTTTCATAAAATATTCTAAAACCGACAAGCAAGTTCGTTCTCCAAATATTGCAACCTCATCATGTTCTTTTGAGTTGAACAACCTTTCAAGTACATCCCACACTTGTTTTCGAAACTTTTCGTCATGAACACGCTCGATATACTCCTTACCAATAGAAGTTCGCAAAGCAAATAATGCTTTGCCACACTTTTCATCTTCCACTTCTTTCGCACCTAAGCATTCTCTTGAGTATCTTTTGAAATTTCAGCATCATTACCAGAGACGATATCCCACCCTTGTAGAAAAGCTTCCATACATAGCCTCCAAAAGCAATAGTTGTCATTGGTAAGCTTGTCTACACAAATATTGTTTCCACCGTTCATCTTCACCAAACACTAAACTCAAACAATGAGCACTAAACTAAAAACAAACACGAGATAAAGAACCTCACTCTGATTCCATGTAACAAAAAATGAAGAATTAATTAGAAGTTATAAAACAACTTCCCTAATTTTATCTCCTCCTCCCCAATCTCTCTTAAAAATCTTCCTTAGAATCCCGTTTTCCAACTACCTTCCTCTCTGATCTCTCTCGTATTCTCTTTCTCGAATCTTTTTTTCCTTTTCTTTTGATTATTTCTTTCTCCCCTTCCTCCCTCATTTTCTCCCTATAACGTAAACTCTATCTAGTTTTCTCTCCCTCTCTCCCACGCTTTTTCCCTTAATTTTATTTTGTTATTTTTAGTTATTTTTCCCTAGCTTCCACTTTCACCCTTCTATACAAGACCGATTTGATTGGCATTTTTTACTTTTAACAAGTAGAGATTCCTTCACTGTGAAGGAATTTAGTGGTGGTCAGTGTGGGTTTTTTCGCCTCAGAAAGGTACTTATTTTCTTGAATGATACACATTTAAGTCAGTTCGCTATGTGTTTATGTTGTTTATTGACAGCTAATTTTTCTGCATTGAGTTTTGACCAGTTGAATGCCACCTCATTGTCTTGGTGGAGCCCACACAGTTTAGAAAATGTTTCCAGATCAGCTCCTAGTTTTTTGTTATTATTGGAGCAGGCGTTTTGAAGCGGGTCCTTTTTCTCGGGTCATTACCCAGAAAATCAGTTACACCTTGTGCCCTATTTCTTTAGCTGTGGTGCTGCCGAAAAAAATGGATAGAGAGTGATTTGGGTGAGCATTTTTTGTAATAGAGCGAGGGGTTGTCTTAGTCTCTGGGTTTGTTAGCTTCTTGTTCAAGAAGGAAGCTGGGTGGTGAGGTTATTGAAGAAGCAAGAGCAGCTGTAATTTCTCTGGTTTAGAGATGGGGTTTTGAGGCACCGGTTTCTTTGAGTGTTGCTTCAATTTCTCTTGATGCTGTAGTATTTCTCACTTACAGTAATAGTGGATGGCCTGAAAAAGTGGATGTAGATCATACTTGGATCGAACCACTGTAAATCCGTTTGTCCATCTCTTTCCCTATCTCTCTGTTTTAATTTTTGCTCTTGCTTTGGTTTCAAATTTTAATTTCCCTGTGTTCCTCACAGTATATAACTTCTTATACACATGTTTATCTATGGATTGATTTGTTGTACATAGTCTTGGGTGTATTTTTAATTTATTATCTTTCAATCATATCTCTACTAGTTTTAAAATTTGACTCATAAATCTTTTGCATATAATTTTGGTTCGTGTGCAGATTCTTTTTAATCCATTCATGAAAATACTTATTTACTTAACAATAAGGTGGAATAAGAATGCAGTATGTTATCTCTTACCTCCCTTTTATTTGTCTTTGGGTTTTAAAACAAGATTTTGTTTTCATGATTTGATTTTGACATTTTGATTCTTCCCTGTATGTTGGAACTACTTCTAACTATGTGATCAAAATTTATTTTTTCTAAATTTAAAATAAGATTTGGTAAAATAATAATCTTTTAAAATTTTCATTGTTTTCTTTTTAAAAGTAGGATATTGGATAAAAATTGTTTTAATTAAAAAATAACATTAACCTTTAAATATTTTATCAAAACTCGTTTTTTCTAAATTTAAAAATAAGATTTGGTAAAATGATAATCTTTAAATTTTCCATCTCATGTTTTTTAAAAGCAGGATATTGGATAAATTGTTTAAATTAAAAATAACGTTAACCTTTAAATATTTGATCAAATTTTGTTTTTTCGAAATTTAAAAAATAAGATTTGGTAAAATTATAATCTTTAAAATTTTCCTTGTTTTGTTTTTTGAAAGCAGGATATTGGATAAAAATTGTCTAAATTAAAAAATAACATTAACCTTCAAATATTTGATCAAAATTTGCTCTTCCTAAATTTAAAATAAGATTTTGTAAAATAATAATTTTTAAAATTTTCCTTGTTTTGTTATTTTTAAAAGTAAGATATTGGATAAAAATTGTTTAAATTAAAAAATAACAGTAACCTTTGAATATTTGGTAATGACTTTTTTTAAGATTGGTAAAAAATAATAACATCAATAACACATTTGTAGTTTTTTAAAAAACAGGATATTTGATAAAAAGTTATTTAAATTAAAATAACTTTATATTGAGGGCTAAGTAGTGCGTTTTCGTGGAGTTTTGGCTCCCATGTAGGTGCATGAAAATCTTCAGTAATGTGCTTTCGTGGAGTTTCGGCTCCCGTGTAAGTGCACAAAATTTTCAAAATTTCCTTTTAAAAATGGGTTTTAAAATCAAGTCATGAATTTCTGAAATTCATGAGGCAAAGTTTTTTTTTTATTTAAAAGAAAATTTAATAATGATATTAGATTAATGGGTCTAACCCCACTCACCATATCAAATTCTTGCATTATTTTTTAAGTTAAGGTAAAATCAAGTGAGACAGTTTTTAAATAAAATTGTAATTTACAAAGTAAAAGAACTATTTTCATAATAAGATATTTAGATAATTGACTAAAATTTGATCAACTCTGAAGGTCCTGTCTAGGATTAGGTATTTAAGTTGGCCGTAGGAAACACCTCAATTTAGGGACCTACTTGGGGAGTTGAATTGATCATAGTTGAAGTTGAGAGTTAGTCCAAACGAGATATTTCTTTAGTAACAATGAAATTTCTATTTTAATTTTTTCCCCTGTTTAAAGTAAGGACCATTTCTTATATGATATTTGGCTAATATAAGATAAAATGTAGTAACCGTCAAACGGATATTGTAGGGTGCTAATGTTGGATTAGTGCCCTAAGCTCGTGAATTTATAATTTGTAAACATTTTATTTATTATTAATAAAAGTTATTTTATTATTTCTTTGCATTACTCGTATTCTAATAAACTAAGATCCAATGTTATTTAATGTAACTGGAACATTATATATTTGATATACAGTATATAGTTAACATACAGTGTATATATTTGATATACAGTATATATGTAGTATGTATTCAATATACAAGTGGATAATGTTCCAGTAATAACCTAAATGGTCTATAGTACATGGATAAGGTTGGGTATCTTGGTAACACTATGGATACAGTCCGCTTTGTAATAGTTACAAATGACTTTATCCAGGTTGTTCATGTAAAGACATGCGGGTGAGGATATCCTATACAGTGAGTTTGTATAAAATTGAACCACGAAAAATTAATCGTTGGCTCTAACATCGTTAGTTAATAGATTATTATCTCATAGGATGACCATGTAATTTGATCTTAATCCTGAGCAAGTTATGGACTTCTGCCCATAAGGGATCGTCCTTTGATTTGTATGGGTGAGAGTGGTCCAGGTTGCCGACTCAATAATCCTACTATTTTGGGGACGAGACCGAATGAGGAGCTGGGAACATAACTACGCAAGATGAAATTCACTCATTCCCGACTTTAGGGAAGTAAATGAGTGTTCCCTTACATGCTGACTTTGGGACTTGAACAAGTGGCTCCACCCGAGTTGTTCATTAGAGGAGCAGTGATATTTAAAAAGCAAGATATAACTCAGGGGTAAAACAGTAATTTGACCCAGCTAGAGTTACAAGCACTCGTGAAGGATTGACTTGTCGTTAATGGTCATACATCCGTGGACATTAAAATATTTTGCAGTGAGAAGAATGCAACTACGGGTCTTTGGTGGAGTGACTCACAGTTAATGAATGATTAACTCGGTTAATGAGTTTGACTGATTAATCTTGCATCGAGCTTTTGATATGTAGGTCCATTATGTCCCCTTGCTAGCTCACAACGGGTATAACGATGATCAAAAACTATGAAATAATCTGAAATGTTTAAATTATACAAGGGAATGTATATTGATACATTATATAAATATATATCAATTTTGGATAAAGATTCAAAATTAATACTATATATTTATAGAGTGGGGCTAATGTTATCGATAGAAAAAATTCCTATTTTCTATGTTTTATGAATTAAAAAGAAGAAGATATCATGGTATTGAGATTTTCCCTAGATTCAAGAGAAGATATCCTATATCTAAAAATATATATTCTTGAGATTTTTCCTCAAATTGGCTTAGACCAATCCCACCCTATTTTTATCAATAATTTCAATATCTTATTGATTTACAATTTTGTATACTATTTTAAAATCTACATTATTTGTGTAATTTGTTTCTTAAATAGCATTATTCTTCAAATTAACCCATGAAATTAATACATTTGTTTGCTCAAATTTTTACAATAATTATTTTATAAGATAAATATTCAATTATTTTATACAAATTTACCCTAATTTACCACAAAATAAATAATATCAATGGTTTATTTAATTATTGGATCATTTTATGCTATGCTAACCAAATTTATTTACTAATTATCATCGAAATTAACATTAAAAAGTTAACACAATTTAAAATATAATTAACTTATTAACTTCAACACGAACTTACCAAAATAGTTAAACTAATTAATGGTACAAGATATATTTCTTTAATTAATTAAGCTAGTATGACTTTTACATTTCACTAGTAAAAAGAGTTTTAACAAAAATATAGATTTAGATAAATTAACTTATTATATTATATAACGTGCGTGAGTTTGAAATTTAAAATAAAACAAATTAGACTTTTGTATATGTGTAATTAAAATGTATAATATCTAGTAATCAGCATAAATAATTTACTTTTAATACCATTATTAATCTAAATTCTTTTTTAATATTTATTTTGTGAAATAAATATTTAATTAGTTTTATAATTAATTTTTTAAAATATTTTTCGAATTGTAAACAAAGTGTATATAACTTATTGCATATAAATTTATCATTATAATTGTTATGTATAAATGAAATTTGGGTTTGGTTGGTTTTTGTCAAAAGTCGACATATAAATTTTAAGAAAATTGAACTAAATGATCATTATGGGTTCAACCAATCGAACCAACTCGATTTGGCTAATTTCTTCGTTTTTTCAATTTTAACTTTCACGTATAAAGTCTAAAATTAAGGAAAAAAATTATCGATATATGAATTAATTTTTTATTATCTGCAATTTTAATTAATTTTATTTACTCATTTATTATTAAAACGACCATTAATTAATTTTCTTATTTAACTAATGTGCTTCATTAAAAAGTTAGTGCAATTTACAAGAAAGGCTAAAAACCAAAATATGCACCAAGATAGAGTAACCCGAGGAGCTGTAGCAACCAGGAGATAAAATAGTATTTATTGTGGATTACATCGAACGGAAAGAGCTAGAGGGGAGGTGAATAGAGTTGCCTACCACTTTTACAATTTAAAAATAAATCAAGAGCAACAAAAAAATTATGCAATCAACACAAAAATGATTAGGATTGAGAAGAATTATTGGATAAAAATTAAGCAATCCTATCTTGCAATCTAGCGAAATAATTCAAAGTAATTTAATATAGAAATCAGGAAGAAAAGGGAAGAAATTTAAATGATAGCAGAAATTTTTATAATGGTTGAGAAATTCCTACTCCACTCGCCCATGACTCCTTCTTGTTATTTTTACTACATTGGCCTTCCTATGGATGAGAACCAAAATGATCGACCCTATTTTTGTCATGGGCCAAAGAGAAACCTCAAAATTCTTTTTACTGGTTGAATATCTAACCAATTGAGTTTTTTTCAAAACCCGAGATGTATCCACACCTTAATAAAAAAACTCAAATTAAAAATAAAGAGTATTGCTAAATGACACATGTACACAAAATTTTGCATAAAGCAATGGTTAAAAGGTCGCATTCTAATGTATATCTCACAAAATATAAGCAAGTTT
>NW_019104551.1:565711-602183 GCF_001995035.1 Momordica charantia
CGAAGAGGCAGAGGAAAGTGAAGTTGGTTGTGAAAAGATTCAAATAAAAATAATAGACGATGAAGAAATAAAAGAAAGTAGAAGAAGCTAAAATATATTTTCTTGAAAGTATAAATTAGGGGTACACAAAGAAACCGACAAAACCGAAAAACCAAACCGAAACCGAGCCGAATTTTTGGTTTGGTGGTTTGGCAGTTCGGTTCGGTTAAGTAGAAAAGCAAAACCAAAAAAATTGATTTCGTTTTGATTTTCATAAGCAAAACCGTCTAATAAACCGAACTAAACTAAACCGAACCGATTATCTATTATTTTATTTAATTATATATATGTTATCAGTAATTAAAAAAAAAAGTAAAAAACTACAAACCTGCAGCGACAGAGGTGGTTGTGGCTGGCAGTGCACACTACACCAAAATAACGACGGAAATGAATTGTCATTTCCATCTTTATTTAATTTTTTTTATTTTATTCTTTTAGTTAAAGTTAGAGTTTCTTTCTCTCCTCTTTCATCCTTTCTCTGGTTAAGTTAGGGTTTTGTACCATCTTTACTTTCTTTTTCTTCTTCCTTATTTCTCAAACTCAATTTCTTCTCCTCTCTGTTCGAAGAAAGAACTTGTCTTTCTCTATTTCTCATTTTTGAACTTGTCTTTCTCTATTTCTCATTTTTTTTTACTTCTTACAGTTTTGGTTATTTATTTCCTTTACACTTTTCTCCCATCTTTGTCGCTGTCGTCGTCACCACTTCATCCAACTCCGCTGTTGCCGGCCACTACCTCTTATCCTTCACATCTGTCATATCGTCGCTGCCAGCCATCATCTCCGATACTCTACCTCCGTCGTACTGTCGCTGCCAGCCACCTCCTCCACTTCTACCGTTGGCTCAATCCCGATATCTATCGTCAAGCCCAACCGACTTAGAAATCGCGTAAAATGAACCGAACCGCACCGAATATTCGGTTCGATTTATATGAGACATGCGGTTCGGTGCGATTTGTACTCTTTCTTTTTTATATATTCGGTTTCCAGTAACATATCACATAGTACCTCATCCTCATATCTTTCAATGGCGAAAATGAGCTTCACCTACTTAGTCATCATGAGTTCACCACAATCATTAAGCCACTGTAGTTTATAAGATTGTGGGTGAGGTTTAGTATCTAGGCTCAATCGTGAGACCAAGCTAGAACTTACTACATTCGTACAACTCCCACTATCGAAACTACACTACAGAGTATGGTTTGTATAAGACGACGCGTATGAAATAAGTTCATATGATTGGTACAAGACAATGTGTATGAAATAAGAATTCTCTAAGTTGTCTTCCTTCATGTGTGCACTAAGAGCCCTCCTAGTGACTTAGGATAAGTATGTAGTATCCTTCACTTCTAACTCACGCCATAGGTCATTCATGGACTCATCATTTTCTTCATCTCGCATCTGTTACTATTATCTCTCATTCTCTAAGGATCATGGTTCTCTTATTTGGGCATTCTCGACTTATGTGTCCCACGCTATGGCATTTCCAACATTTAAGATCTCGAGTCTTACCTATATGTGTGTCAATTTTAGGTTTGGTTTGGATGAGGTTTCCTCTTATCTTTAGGCTTTTCACTACCTACCTTAAATTTTGGAGTCAGTTGATTTGCCATCCTTTTTTTCAAGAAGAAGACAAGTTGGAAAAATGTTTCTTAGTAGCGTGATGGGAAAAAATCCTCTACTTCTACCGTAGGAATAAGCAGATAGCCCAACCTATCTAAACAACCTAAAGGCTTGGCCCGGTCTGAAGGAAGAAGAARGTCGACCTTGTAGAGAAGCGGATAGGAGAGGTAGCCTATAGACTCAAGCGATCAGCTCGGTGAAAACTCACCCCGTATTCTATGTGAGTCAGTTGACTTCGATTAGACCAGACCGACCCTGAGAGGAACGTGCCCACGAGGGCACCGCCAGATGTTGTAGATGAACTTCCCCAAGAAGAAGTTTAGTATATCATAGCTGACCGCACCATGGGCAGGACGGGACCATACACCCACTACACGAGTAGAATACTACTTAGTCAAGTAGAAGGGCCAACCTGAGAGCGAGGCAAGCTGGGAACGGGCTGAAACTTACGATTCGAAGACAAAGTCAGAGACTACTGGACGTCTCGCAGAGCGACTCTCAACGAGGACGTTGAGACTTTTCGAAAAAAAAATGTTTTTTTTTGGCTTAATCCGCACTAAAGATCAAGGAGTACACTTAAAAAATTTAAAGAAAGCAATAAAATAAAGAAACACAAGAATTAACGTGGAAAAACTCCAAACCATAGAAAAAACCACAACCCACAAGGGAAAATCCACTATGTGAAAAATTATTACAATCACACAGATTTCTCTCCTCGACCTCAATTACACAAAACACTCTTTCAAAGCAAATACCGCTCAGTTAACTAGAGCTAGTATATCAGACTTTAAGTATTTCAATTGGGATGATTAAAACTCAAGCCCATGAGCTCCTTTTATAGTAGTTGGAACACATCTCCTCCTTGTACTTTTCTGATGTGGGACAACTTCTAGCACATGGAGACCATCCTTGTATTCTTCGAATGTGGGACAACTTTAATTCCAATATTTTGCCAAAATCCAACAAATTCCACCTTTGGCAAGATATTGAAAAAAGTTCACAACTTCTACTGCACTCATTGTCTTCACCGACAATCATAATTCTCAATTTAGAGAATTATAACCTACTCCACCATAAAAGTAGATCACTTGGAATGTCGCCTTCCAAGATTTTTTTTTTGATCGTCACATGTCAATAAATCTTGCTGAGATTTATGGTGCAACTTCCACCTACTTGGCTCACCTGGAAGTTCTTCAACCATCGACATAACTTCCACCACACACACCTTGCATAACCGCCAAGCCAATGCCCATGTGTAAACCTGTGGAACCGCTAACATCACATCCTCTATCACGGTAAAGCAGACATACCATGAGGATGAATTCTCTCTCTCTTCAAAGGAATTGATCATCATCTCCCCTGATAAGAGAAACAATGTCAGCATCTCGCCCAAAGCCCTTTGACGAACCAGCTCTGTTGGGACAATCTTTCTTCATGTGCCCAGATTGTCCGCATCCCCAGCAACAAGCTTTATTTTGTACGGAGTCTTTCTTCTTCTTCCAATTGCAAGCTACCAGTGCCGAATCTTCATGTGAAGTACGCCCTTCACTCTTCATCCTTCTTTCCTATGACAAGAGTTTACTAGTAACCTCAGCAAAATTCAAAGTATCCTTCCCATACATCAAGATCGGCTTCATGTGTTCATAAGAAGGTGGAAGTGATAAGATGAGCCTGAGTGCTTTATCTTCGTCATTTATCTTCACTTTGATCACCTCCAGCTCAAAGATGATGCTATTGAGATTACTCAAATGATCTGAAATTTTCATACCTTTCTTCATTCACAACGTGTGAAACTGCTCCTTCAGGTACAACCGATTTGAGATGCCCTTTGCCTGATACAACGCTTCGAGCTTCTCCCAAAGTTCTTTGGCTGTCGAAATTCCATGCACATTCGCAAGAATATTCTTAGCCAAACCTATTTGTATCATGCTTGCAGCTCTCAAATCCATTTCCTCCCAATCTTCATCACTCATACTAGACTTCTTAGAACCTCTGCTGGAACCACCACTAGATTCCATTGGACCACCATCACCGCTTAGCTTTTTCGAAGTACCTTCACTCGGTCTTCCCTTCAACACCTTGTGTAACCCAGATTGTATCAGCACATCCTTGACTTGCACTTGTCACAAGCCAAAGTTGATCCTTCCGTCAAATTTCTCCACGCAATCTTCACTTGACTCATAAAGAATGACATATTTGCTTCACACTCCTAGCGAATCTGCAAATAGTGAACAATCCACACTATTCACAGAACCGTAGCTCGATTCAAGAAATCTTTTCTGATGTGGAAGTTCAGACAATGCTGCAACCACAGAGCATACTCAGAAATTCTAGAAACTACAAACCTAAAGCTCTCATACCACTTGATGGGAAAAAATCTCCTACTTCTACCGCAGAAATAAGCAGAAAATAACTGAGAAATTTAAAGAAAGCAATAAAATAAAGAAACACAAGAATTAACGTGGAAAAACTCCAAACCGGAGAAAAAACCACGGCCCACAAGGGAAAATCCACTATGTGAAAAATTATTACAATCACACATATTTCTCTCCCCGACCCCAATTACACAAAACACTCTTTCAAAGCAAATACCGCTCAGTTAACTAGAGCTAGTATATCAGGCTTTAAGTATTCAATTGGGATGATTAAAACTCAAGCCCATGAACTCCTTTTATAGTAGTTGGAACACATCTCTTCCTTGTACTTTTTCGATATGAGACAACTTCTAGCACATAGAGACCATCTTTGTATTCTTCCAATGTGGGACAACTTCAATTCCAATATTTTTCCAAAACCCAACATAGCGTACCTCGATTTGTGCCTCTGAATTTGCTTTTCAATTTTCACCGAAAAGTACACCAACTCTTCCATATCCTTATACATCTACAAATCAACATGATCAACTATGTATAACCCATTGAGAAATCGTGTCATGGTGTTCTCCTCATCCTCAACTATATCTAATCTTTCCATTAATGTTTCCATCTCTTTATAATATTCTTCAACACTCTTACTTCCTTTGCGAAGAGCTTGAAGTTTTGTGCATAATCTCTCAAGTATTGTGGGGGTATGAACCGCTTCCTTATAAGCTCCTTCAGTTCCAACCATGTTTCCACTTGACCTTCTTGTCGTCTCTTTCTCCTAAACAAACCTTATCCTACCAAGTTCTGTGCATAACTCTTAAAATGTGTAATAGAGGTAGTTACCTTTTTCTCTTCTATGAGGTTGTTGCCATGTCATGTTGGTTGCCTGGAACTTGGGAAATTTAACCTTAATGTTGCCAAAACTCCGATCTCCATGGTTGTCTACTTTCCTCCCTTGTTGCCTTCTATTTTGGCAACCTCATCTTCTTTTCAAGCCTCATGTTCTCCTATTCAAGGTACTGTAACCTCCGGTTCCTCATCATCTTCTTGCCCCAAGTATTCTTCTTCCTCCAAAACTTATTCAAGTTACCTCCTTCCTTAAGGTCTATCCCTAGCTTGAAATCTTTGCTCTATCCTATCGAACCTCTCATTGATCATAGTCTCCACGTTTTTCATGACTATCGCAAAGAGTTGCTCTTGTGGTTCCATCCCTTTTACATCTCCATTATTAGGTCTACCTCCTAAGTTTGACAACGCTGCAAAGAGAAAAAATTAAAAGAAAAGTGGACCTCACAATTCGCTCCCTCATATGCTTCACTCAATTGACGTGGTTTGCACGTGTTTACACTAAAAAATGGATGCTCTTTCACAAGGATTCAATCTCTCTCAATTATAGGGTAATGAACCAAGAGTTTTGCAACCAAGAAACTAAGGAAGCGAGCAACTAACAATTCAAATAGGAATAATGCTAAAGTGTCAAACTCAGGTAAAAAACAAGTAGAATCTACAAAATAAGAAAACCAAGAATCAAGAACCTAGGGCCCATTGGATAACCATTTCGTTTTTAGTTTTTTAAAAAGAATGTTGTTTAATAACTAATTCAATTTTCTGTTTTTCATTATTCAAAAATCATTTTGAAATTTTATGTAAATTCCAAAAAAAAAAGTAGTTTTCAAAAACAGATTTTTGTTTTTCAAAATCTTATTTTTTTTTCTAATATTCAATTTTTTTCTTTCATCTCTAAAAAATTTCTTTCCCACTCTAAAATTTTTTTCTTTCTAAATTTCTCTCTACAAAATTTATTTTTCTCTCTCTAAAATTTTCATATTTTGAATATTTATTATTATTTATTTGTCTCCCTCTCCAAAATTTTGATCTTTATGTATTTTTATTTTGTTATTTTTTTTCTAATAGATCAATTTCATTTATCTCTCTAAAAATTTAATATATTTTTTTTCTCTTTAAAATTTCGTCTTTTATAACTTTTCTTTTTATTCCTAATCTATTTTTTCCTCTGGAAATGATATCTTATTTTCTCGTTCAATTTTCTTTTATTGTAACTTTTATTTATCTCTATATTTCTTTATTTTCTCTAAAAATTATTTTTTGAATCTTGTTTTTATCTCTAAATTTTTTCCACTATAATTTTTTTCTTTCTTTCTAATTTTTTTTTTGTTTAACATATCTTTTCCTCTCGAGTTTACTTTTTTTTCTCTAAAATTTTTATCTTTTTTCTTTAACTTTCTTTCACTAATTTTTTTTTCTAAATCTTTTTATTCATATCTCTAAAATCTTCCAGAAGTTTATTTACACCTCTCTAAACTTATATTTTCATGTCTCTATATTAGGGATGACAAAAATTTCTGTAGGGTCGGGGCCCAAAAATAGGAAATGCATGTTCTGACCCCGTCTCTTATTCCATTTTTTAAATAATTAATATATATTTATTACACTTTTTTATTTTTTAAATTCTAAAAATAGTTATAAATAATTATAAAGCCGATAATTTTTCTTGAGAACATCTCTCAAACCGAAGAACTAGGTGGAGACAAAGATTAAAAATTTTCATGAGCACGAGAATGGGGAAGAGTATCCTCACTCGGTACCCACACTATTACATCTCTACTCCACATAGAAGTTTCTCTCTCTAGTATGTATTTTCAATTTTCTAACATTTTAAACAGAAAACTAAAAATGGTTACCAAACATGTTAGGTTTAAACAAAAAAGGGTTATCAAACATATATTGTTTTTGTTTTTTAAAAAATAGAAAACCAAAAACCAAAAACTAAAAACAAAAAAACCATAAACAAAAAACATAACTCGCTATCAAACAGACCCTTAATATTCAAGATCCAATATACTAGGTTAAGAAACAATGAAAATAGCTATATGAAATTAAGAATCTAAGACTCAAAATCTAAAGAATTATGCGCAAGATGAACAAAAAGAGCAAATAACTAGACAAGAATATCAAAGCAAAATTGAACAAATGAAACAATGAAAAAGATGAACAAAACTCACAGATGCTCCCAAAATCCAAAAAAAATAGACAAGATATAGCTTTTGGAACCTTAAAAGTCAAAACTTTAATAGTTTTTATAGCTGGATCTTGCAAATTAGCTTGAAGTGTATTAGAGTCATGGTAAAAATGTTGGAATGTATGCCTTAAGCTCATGAAATAAAATAAACTTAATGTGCATCTTGTCCTTTGTATCTAGCATTCATTGTTTAATTGCTCCTAAGTCATTGGACGTATTCTTGAACTAGGTATATATCAGACATACGAGAGGATATAGTTAAAGAGTAGTTGCTTAAATGGTCTACAATATATAGATAAGGTTGGAGACTTTATCTTGGAGACAACACTATTGATACGATCTACTTTGTAACTGTTACAAATCCGGATTGTTCATGTGGTGGCATGTGAGTGGAGGTATCATATGTAATGAGATTGCATAAGATTAGACCGTAGTGTGTCTTGCAATTTCTAATAAGATCGTTAGAGAAAATGCAAACATATTATTAAGGTGATCATAGACTTATTTGATTTTAATCTTGAGTGTGTTATGAACTCCTGTCTATGAGAGTCTGTTCTTTAATCTACATGGGTGAGGGTGATGTGAACGTTTCACCCAATAGCCTTCTATTCTCAGAACACATTCAAGTGGGGAGTTGGAGACATTCCTACACAACATGAAATTCACATCATCTCAATAATGGAAAGTCAAAGTGTGGATTTCTCTTTATTGATAGTGTATATAAGTGATTCCCTTAAACTGTAGGTTCGGGACTTGGAAAACATAGTACCCACTTTCTTGATACCCCAGGAAGGATTAACCGATGATGAGATCATGGACGACTATCTGTTAGAACACCAGTGAGACTTAACGAGCAAAAGATGACACTAGGGACAAAGCAGTAATTGCGTCTAGCTAGGACCATGAATCATTTTGTGAAGGATCAAACAACCTGTTATGATTATATCCAGGAATATAACTCAACTACAGTGTATGAGAGTGCAACCCTTGGTTTTTAGTGGAATCATATTGGGTTAAAGGTAAAATTGGTTAATTCAAGAGTTTACTTAATTAATTATTGCTCATTGAAGCTCAAAGTAGGTCTATTAGGTCCCCTTGCAACTCGTTAACATCTGCAATGAACAATAAGTTTGGAGAAAATTAGATAATGTTGATTATTTAATTTAAAATCAAGTTTGACTTAATAATAATAAATATAATTTATTATTACCAAATGGGGTCAACCAAATATTGGAAGTCCAATTGGATAATTTCGTGTCGTCTTTAGGTCCACTTCGTCAGGAAATGGTCTATTAAATTTTGGAAACCCAATTGGATACGTTTTGGTTGTCTCATGGAAGAATCCTTGTACCTAATTCATAAGATGGAAGCTAAGCATTAGTTAAGGAAATTAATATCATTTTAATTTCAATAATTAATAATTGGTCGATTAGGTTTTGGCCCAAAAGTCTTATAAAAGGAGACTTATAGGCCAAACCCTATAGAGAGTTCAATAGAAGACAACTATTTGAAAACTCCCAAAAGAGTACCCACACACTGTTCTTGTAGATCGAGGTTAGCCAAGGTAAGGGATTCGATCCCAGATTATGTTTGTTGAACATATTTATTTTTGTTTTAATCAAACTGTGCTATTGGATATGCTAAAATTGATTTTAGCACGCGTTTTCGCTGTGCTTGGGTGACCATATATGCGTTTTGGCTTCCAACAAAACAACTTAACTGTGTGGCGGGAAATTCTCGAATTCCGAACAAGAGTGATTTGTGAGCCTTATGGTCATTATGGAATTGTGGATGAATCCTTAGGTTGAACAAGAAGTGCTCGGAGGCGAATAAGACGATCTATCAAGTCGTAGAGATTAATAGAAAAAGTAGTTTTATCAGTTTCCGTTGGTTTCCTAATAGGAGAAGAGGTGTCCTTGTTCGAGGAGAGGAGATTGAAGGTAAGATAGAACGACACAGTGTCGTTCTCACAATGTGACTCGTATAGCAAGTGTTCTATTTGGCAGTGCTGGAAAAAATTAAGTAGGCTCTAGTTGTAAGGAAAGAGAGCGATTCATGGTATATAGATTTATTGATATGAAGTCTTTTGGATGAAACCATAAGTAAAGTCGTGAGAGTTATACCGAAGTGAATAATATCAAAAGATACTAGGGTACGAGGGCTCTGCACCCATAATTGTATCTCTCAATGGCTAAAGGAGTCTCCCGACAATTTGTATGAAATGTATGACCTCTTGAAGATTAAAAGATGAAACACTTCGGAGAATTAGAAATTAAAATAGGGAACACGCATAGAAGGGAAGATTTCACTTATTTAATTTGAATTAAAAAGAAAAAGAAAAGATTTGAAATCTTATTTTGACTAAAATAAATTGACCCAAAGGTTAGATTTGGTAGAATTAATTTTAAATTATAAATTTGCCTAATTCAATTTTAGAAAATTAGTAAGGTATAGTTAAAATCTACTATTTTCACTTTGTAATTAACTAGTGGTAAAATGAAAGAGTTAAAATATTTCATAAAGAAAATCTAGAATGTCCAAAATATAAGTAACATATAATATATAACACGAGGTGCATTTTTAGTAGAAAAGTAGAAATTCAATTGGATATAATATGCTTGTCAAATCTCAAATGCCATTTTCAAATGTTTTTCAAAACTAATATTTATGTAAATAGTTGTATAAGTTGTTCATGTTCTAAAATTTATGTAAGTTTGACATACCTAATAGGCTAATTTAGATAAAAATATATTAAATTTAAATTCAAAAATTTTAAAAAAATATTAACTTCTATAAAATAAATATTTATATACACAATCGTTGCATAAATTAACAACCCTAAAATTTTTAGGATATCTTTTTTTAGTACAATAGAGTTTGAACTCCACCTCAAACAAAAGAGTAATGTCAATTAACGCTGGATTATGTTCATATTGACAAAATTTCTAAGATATCTAAACATTGCATAAAATAAATAAAAAAAATCAAAATTATCTCTACCAAAAAATATGGGTTCCATAGTTTCCTACTAGTGACCCATACACGCCAGCCAATTGAAAAAAGTCAAAGTATTAAATATGGTATAAATGGACATCTACAATTTAAGCTCCTAATTACTTTGAATATTTTCTACTTTGCCCTCCATATTGTTGTTATATATTGTGCAATTTATGTTTTCTAATATTCAACTTTCAAAATTTCAATCATGGTATAACAAATTCCAGTACGAGATTTAAACCGTCAACCTAAAAAGGGGTAGGTGTCAATTACCGACGACTCATGTTGGCTGTTAGAAATCTCTCTTCTGTTTTTACAAAGATAGAATATCAATAAATAAGATAACTTTTTGGTAAATACATTTCTTGGGGATATTTTGATTTAATTTCTATTTGGCCCCTAAATTGAAAAAAAAACATATTTGATGTCTAAAGTTTGAATTTAAATTTTAATTAGTCGTTTGAGTTTGGTTTTTAATTAATTCTTAAGTTGAGTTAACCATTGAAATCATGATATGATAATTAATATTTATTGATCAGTCTTTGTTACTCAGATCAAAGATAAGGAATATTAGGTCAACTAACTAATAATAGTTAACTTAATTTAGGAACCAATTAGTTTTCAAATTCAAACGTGAAAGACCAATTGAAGCTAAATTCAAGTGTCAGAGGATAAATATGTCATTTTTTAAATTTTAAGAACCAAAAATCTATTTTTATACTATTTATTAAATAAAATAAAATCTAGTAAAGATAATTTAATAGGGTTGAAAAATTAGGGAATCCAAGTTGAATTGAATTATCCACTACTAAACAAAAATTATGGAAGTTCAAAGAGAAATGGCCAAAGTACCCCTATGCTCAAGAATTTTAAGAGTATATCCCACTCTTCGGTCCCTCCAATACCCAGTTTTCCCCAGCAGTGGAGAGAGGGAGAGAGAGAGAGAGAGCCACCATTTAAGCCCCCATTTACAAGCAACCGTGTTCATTAAACCATCCCCAGTTCCCCACTTTCCCAAACCCTAGATCTTATTTTATCTAAATTCTCCCAAATCCCCCACTTTTTGGTTTTTGTTTTTGCTTTTGTTTTTGTTTTCTACGTCACTGAATTTCACTGTGCGTTTTTCACAAGCACAAACTCTTACAACCAACAAAACCCCCTTTTCTCCTTTCCGATTTTTACTTCTTTAGACCCCATTTTGCAGATCTGATTCAATTGGGGTCCATCGTCTGCTGAATTCTTCTGTAGCTCCTCGTTTAATTCCCTGAATTCTGCTTCTTTAATTATCGTTCAGGTAATATCCTTGGATCGGTTGCGGATATATTGGAAAATTTTGGACTAACCCATTGAGATAAATCTTTCTGTTCGTACATTATTGACTTTTGTTGATGATTGATGGGTAGTTGTGATTTTGAGTAATTGGCCTTGAATTTAGCCTTTGGACTGTATTTCATTCATACTTTTTTGGTTGGATCTCAGATTTGAGGATATACTGTATATGCGGTTTTAGTGTTGCTCTGGTTAGAGGATTCTCATGGCAATGCCATCGGGAAATGTGGGTGTATCGAATAAAGTTCCGTTTCAGAGCGGTGGCGGAGGTGGTGGCGAGATCCATCATCAGCATCATCCACGGCCGTGGTATCCGGATGAGCGTGATGGGTTTATCTCATGGTTGCGAGGGGAATTTGCTGCAGCCAATGCGATCATTGATTCCCTTTGCCATCATTTGCGCGCCGTGGGAGAGCCCGGGGAGTATGATGTGGTTATTGGGTGTATACAACAACGGCGGTGTAATTGGACGCCCGTGCTTCATATGCAGCAGTACTTTTCAGTGGCGGAAGTGATGTATTCCCTTCAACAGGTCGCCTCGAGGAGGCAGCAGAGATATATTGATCCTGTGAAAGTGGGGCCGAAGTTGTATAGGAGACCTGGGCCGTTTAAGCAGCCCCATGGTCATCGTGTGGAAGCAGTCAAAGAAGAGGTGGTTGCGTGTGCAGATTCTTGTAATGGAGGGAATTCGTCAGGTTTTGTAGGCTCTAGGAAGGTGGAGCAAGTAAGTAATACATGTGAGGAAAGTAAGGCAATGGGGGAGGATGAGAAATTGATAGATGAAGATTCAGGGTCAGTAGAGGACAAAAAAGGTAACTTTTATTTTTGTTAATGAAGCTTGTGCAGAATTTTTTTCATCTCTGCCTCATACCAGGGATTTGAATACTCAAGTTGTAAAGATTATATCATTGAAATTAATACTACGTCTCAATTTTGATAAGATTGTTTGTTGGCTAGATATTCACGGGAAGGACCAAAGTGATAGCAAATCGAAGTGTGGGGAAAATTTAGAAGACAATGCAAGTAATAAAGAATCCCAAGTTGAACTTACTGATGATGGATGTTCTTCAAGTCATAGAGGTGAGTACTTACTACACGTTTCCTCTGTCTTACAACTGTGATTAGTATTCTCTTACTTTATTCATGTTGTAATTGATATAGTTAGAAATTACAAACAACTGTATCATAATTCGTAATTGATTTTAATTTTGCCCCTTAATCCTACTTTTTGTAATGAAATTATTGATTTTTTTTTAAATGAGAAATTGATTTTTTTTTTCTTAACTAAAGAAAACGGCATCATTATAATTATTTTATCAACCAACTCTTTCCCCAGATAAGGAGTTGCAATCTGTTCAAAGCCGGAATGGAAAGCAGAATGCTGCTGCGACACCAAGAACCTTTGTTGCGAATGAGATGTTTGATGGAAAGATGGTATAAATGTTTGGCTCAATCCTGAATTTGGTTATTGGGTTCTTTGAAGTTTGAAGGAGTGTTTCATATTAGCTTGACATGGTAGAAGGATTGAGTTGATATTATTTTATTTTCTTCAAATTCAGGTTAATGTGATGGAAGGATTGAAACTGTATGAAGAATTATTTGATGATGCTGAGGTTTCAAAGCTTGTTTCATTGGTAAATGATTTGAGAGCTTCAGGGAAGAGGGGGCAATTTCAAGGCAAGTTTCAGTTCATTTTAAGTCTTAACTCATCTTGACTATGTTTACTTGAAGAAAATTGATTAATGTTTCAGAAGTTATTACAGCACATTTCAATTAATATCTATTTTGTGAAAAATTCTTGTTATAAGGTGAAATATCCAACCAGTTGGCAATTGAATAACTTATGGCCTCAAGATTATGAATTTAAGAATGGGAATCACATGAATGTGGCTGTTGGAAACATTTGACAGAATCGGCCCCTGTTTGGGAATTTTGGACATAGTTATTATTTTGAAATAAGAAATATATTTCATTGATAAATTGAAAGTTACGGAAAGAAATCTATAGCACTCTTGTTAGAAGTGAAAATTCGAATTTACTAAATGTGCTTTGTCAAAAATTTAGTCAACTTAGGTTATTGGCAGATTCATTTGTTCTTATTTTATTATTATTATTATTTGATAACCTGTTAGAGCTTTGCTCTCCTATACTTGGGGTACCCATGCCCGCCCCAAGGTTCGGACTTAGGAGCCATAAAGAGTTTTTGTATTAAGCTCATTTGAAGACAGATTCATTTATTTTTAGATAAGAAACCAAAATATCATATGAAGAAAGGAGAAGAAGATGAGATATCTAACCCAAATGCCTGAGGTGGTAGCTCAACATCTCTATGTAGTTTACTTGGCAAGTTGAAGCTTCAACTTTTTTATTTCTTCATTTGTCAGGTCAGTTAATATGTAGATGCAAAATAATAGTAAATGCTGATATTGAACTAGCCATAGGGTAATTTATTCTAACCAAAGCTAGGTTCCATGGATTCTGTCACTCCATCTCCCTCATCTCTCCCTTTTAGTGCTCATGGAGTGCTTGTTGTCTAAAGTTGTTCGCTTTAGCCATCTTGTCTAATCATTGTTTTTCTTTCCTATGATTTATGAAAATGAATCAACTTTCCATTGGTTCACAAAAGTTACAATGAAGGACAAGTTTGAAAATAGGAACTTTTACAAATGCACCCGTTCTAAAATTAGTTATAATGATACCTACGCACATCTCCTCCCAATTTGTACATGTTTCTTCAGAAACTCTTTGATTTCCTCCATACCATAGACATGTTTGCTTTTTTACCATTCATCCTTGTGCTATCATTTATTTTCTTTTGTGTACATCTATTCTCTCCTAAACCATGAATGCTAAGCACCACTTTATTTGATATCTCATTTATCTATCTTTGGAAATCTCCATGACCATTTGATTCATTAAGTTGCATTTTATTATTCTTTGTGTTTGTGGAGCTCTTTATCCAATCATTATAGTACTTTATACTCCATCTGTAATAAATTCTAATTGGTTTCTTTTTTATAATAATAAAAAAGGGTTATGAATTGTTTCTCCTTTGTTGCAAAGAGGGATGAGAATTTTGAGTTTTTAGTTGTAGTTTTTTTCTCCTACTAAAACCTTGCTAGAGGACTGTGCCCATATCTCGGAAAGGAGGATTTAGGATGGGATAACCTCCTTTATTCTAGAACAATCCTCCGTAGATCCTAAAACTTACAAATCTACTCCATAAAACCTAGGTGAACAAACAACCCCACAAGAGATGGTCGAGATCCTTGGTCACATATCTACAAAGGCTACAACACTGCGTGCCCAACACCATGGAGAAGTGCCTTTAAATGCGCTATAAGGTGTTAACTTTATATATATATGTTTTGTGTAATGGCGGGGGTTATCTTTTGGAAGAAGCTAGAAAGGATGGAGCCTTGGGAAAGGGCAGTGTAGAACTCCTGTACTGTTGAATATCTTGTAACCCTTCAGACCATGATTTCTGAATATTAAATACTACTTTGTAAGGTTGATACCTTACAAATTGGTATCAGAACCACCTATCCAGGAGAAACCAACGAAAATAACGCAAAAGGTTTCCCCCAGTCCTGGGAAGGGGAATTTACTTCCTTGCCCTTCCTAGCATACGTATTATGTTAGGACCCCTATACCTATACCGCCACATGTAATCAGACCATATTCTAGAAGGGGTAGAAAGGGGAATGTGCAGGAGGAAAAGGCCTAACGGCCAGGAGAGAGAGTGTGGGCCAAGAGAGTGTGGTCGGGGAATGTTGTGAGTGTTAGAAAAGATCCTCCAGGTGAGTCGGGAGGTTGTTCTATGTTTTTTGCTTTGTGCTAGGCTAGGAGGAGAGGTTACCTGCCCTCTCAAATTGGTGAGGAGCTTGTATCGCCTTTGAGGCTCTTTTGCTATTTCGAATACTAATCTGGTGAAGAGATACCTCACATATTAATAACCGGGGGTCTCACATTACAAGCTAGATAGGTCGATACCTTACAGATCAACAAATCGAATCCTATCCAAATGGGTGGGAATCGTATTTGCTCGCAATAATCCTATGCCATATAGCATTCGGTTTTATAAAGAAGGCCACAGCCAAAGGGACCAACAAAGCCACATTTTGCAATCTTAGGTTACCAATACCCGAGCCTCTTGGACCAAGGGGTGCGAGACGACCTCCCAACTAAATCGATGAGAACCTCTCCCTTCCTCCACTCCCTCCCATAAGAAATCCTGCATGATTTTCTCTAAATTTTTACTCACTGAGATAGGGATTCTAACAAAGGAAAGGAAATAGATTGGCGTTCCATTTAGAATAGACTAGATGAGAGTTGATCTACCCCCCAGAAAAGAAAGCCGTCTTCCAAGAAGGGAGATGTTTTTTGCTTTCCTTTTTATTTTAGCTTTTCACATTCTCTTTAGATTAACAAGGCCCTGTCAACATAGAATGGACTAAAGGACTTGGCTTGGTATTGCCATTTTCTTAAACATTGCCAAAATTTTAATTTGAACGTCCTTGAAAAAAGGTTTTCTACACTTCTTCAAATAATACTTTGCTTAAAATTGTCAACCAAAGTAATGAAGATTTCAATAGGTACTGTTATTTCCCTTCTCTGAAACAATTGATTCTGTTATTTCTCTCCTGTGTTCATAAAGTTGAAAGATATATTTTATCCCAGTCCCAAGTTTAGATAATATATTTTATGTTTGATCACACATTCAGTTAAAAGTTTGATGCATGGAAAAGAAAATTGACTGGCCTTAAATTGTACTTTTGCTGGAATAATATTATGTTCTTATCATGAGAAATATTATTATATGGAATGATGACATATGGCATACAAACTCTCTCTTTGAAGTACAAATCTTGGTGTTATTTAAATCGCATCATGAATAGCCAAATTATTGTTTGGAAAATTTACTTTTTTCACCTATCTCTGATAACTTGCAATGTGTGAAAGGGTTAAATAAAGCCCTTATTGGTTTTTTTTCCTCAATAGGTAACACTGGATAACTTACAATATGAGTGCATGTGAAAGCAATGTGAAAGTTTCTAGATCTCCACGAAGTGGAAAGAATAGCTGCACCATTAGTATTGTAATCATACAGCTAATTTCATATGGGTTTTGTTTGAGACGTTGTGAACTTGGGTTATTTATACTGATTTAAAAATAATAAATAATGTGTTTTATGGAAGAATTGGGTAATTTCCCATTCTGACTAAAATTTAAACTGCAGTTGGCTCGTTTCTTTTTAGTGCATGTTTAGCTTGTGTGCACTTTTTGTATAAAATCTAATGTGCTACTTTTCTATCTTAACATAATATCCGACAATTTATGCTAGTGAATCATATATAAACTATGAAGATGGACAATACTTTTACATTTTTTTATTTTATTAAGAATCAAACTGAATTGTGAATCATTTTTGCTCTTGCCCAAAATCAGGTCAGACATATGTGGTCTCAAAAAGACCTATGAAGGGACATGGGAGAGAGATGATCCAACTAGGCTTTCCCATTGCAGATGCGCCTCATGATGATGAAACTTCTGCAGGGATCTCAAAAGGCATTTACCATTATCTTTCATTGGAGATTGCAATTTTTAAATTTTAGTTTAGCTACATAGCAATAAAAATATATAGTTCGATATTAATTTTTGTCCGATGCGACATTTTAGATCTTCATTTTTAGTGAATTTTACAGATAGAAGAATAGAACCAATCCCCTCCTTGCTTCAAGATGTCATTGATCGCTTGGTTGGTGAGCAGGTGATGACATTGAAACCAGATTCCTGCATCATTGACTTTTATAATGAGGTAGCCGATCATGTTCTTGTTTTTAGCAGGTGTTTGTTATGCATGTTCTAGACTATGATTTTTGTTGGTTAATATCCTCAGGGAGATCATTCTCAGCCTCATGTCTGGCCACCATGGTTTGGGAGACCTGTCGGTGTTCTCCTTTTGACTGAATGCGAAATGACCTTTGGTAGAGTAATTGGAACAGACCATTCTGGCAACTATAGAGGGGCTATGAAGCTGCCTCTTACACCCGGGTAATTATTGTATTCTTTTGCTGCATATATTTCTGAATCTTATTTCATGATTGTCTCTCTGCAGACTGTTTCATTTGATATTGTGTAAGCAGTTCCATTGTAATTATAGTTTGCTGGTTAATTTGTTACGAGTTAAGACAGTAGCTCCAAGAAGCTGTTAGAGTAACTTCTGGAGAAAAGGGGTTATATTCATTAGAAACTATCAGAGTAGTTGCCACGTTTCTGTTCTCATTGTTGCATCGTTTTGCTTGCCTAAGAATTTGACCACCACCATGGTAATGAGCTTACATATCACCTTCCATCATGTCCCAACAATCTCTGTTTGGAGCTAAACTAACACCAATTATTGGAAGAAAACTACGCCTGATTGTGGACAATTGACCCTTCCATTAATTATCAAAGGCATCTGATGCCCGCTTGTATAAAATACATGCGGACCTAACATCATAAACAGCAATCTTTTGACAAAGTTATAGTGTTAATCCTTCCTTAAGCAACCCAGAAAAACCTGGTCATCAACCTTCCAAAGCTTGAAAATGAAGTGGAACGAGGGGTAGGGTGAGCAGAATCAAGCCAGTAAAAAGAGATTGACAAAGACAAAGTGCCCAATGATCAAGGAGGTCCACTTATGATAGTGACTCAGAATTGTAACCATCATAGGTTAGCCCAATAGTAAAGGGTTCAGAGTTGTGGGCTCAAGCCAGGGTGGCCACCTACCTAGGATTTAATATCCTTTCAGTTTCTTTGTCGACAAAAATGTAGTAGGGCTAGACAGTTGTTATGTGAGAATAGTCGAAGTGTGTGCAAGCTAGCCTAGATATAAAAATAAAAATATAGAATAATAATAAAAAATAGTGACTTAGTATTGGGGATGAGAGATTCTATGAATCAAGGAGAAAAATTCCGATAAATCCAGCATGATTTGTGGATCTTTTAAATGAAATTTGTGGGAAAGGCTCAATGTCGCATATGCAGTACCAATATGTGAACATTCCTTGTTCCATCATAATTTCCTGTTGCTGCGGCTATACTTGAATATCTTAATATATATACTTGAAAACTCGCATTATCTTTTTGAAATTATCTGATAGAACTAAAACTCAGCATTATCTTTTTGAAATTATCTGATAGAACTACATGCATTTTGCAGTGTATTAACTAGCATCCTCCTTTTTGTCGTGTATTATCATGTGTATTTGGCTAGCATCATCCTCTCTGTGTATTTAGCTAGCATCCTCCCCCATCATCACCTAGACAGTGAAAGACAGATTTTTTTTTATTATTATTTTTTTTAACAAGATACAAACTATCTTCTCATAGATATGAGAAAAAGATACAAAAAGATGTTCAAAGGAAACAAACTCCAAAAAGGAGTGTAAAAAGTATAGGAAAAAGCAAAGCTCTAATGAGGGAACTGGTTAGCAACTGAAGAGCATTTCTACCTGCATTGCATTATTGGCAAAAAAATCCACTGTGCTTCAAACATCTTTAAGGAGAGAAACCCAGAAACCAGCAGCATAAGAACACGAGAAAAAGAGGTGATTTTGATTTTCATCATCTTCAAAACATGGTAGACACACTGACAGCTGTAAAACGGAGGAGGATAGCTTCCTTTGAAAAACTTCTGCCGTATTTAAGCTTGAATGAAGCATAATCCAGAATAGAGAGCATTTACTTTCTTAGGGCTCTTAATTTGTCAAATAGCCGAGTACTCCTGTGATAAAGGAGAGGAAAAAGATAGATGAAGAGGAAACTGAAAATTCACCCAAAGGTTCAATTTTTCAGAATTTAGCATGCTACTACTGCCAAACTTGCCAACAGCATGCTAAATTCCTCAATTTTATCCTATTTTAAGTTTCTTCTCGCTCCAACTTCTCAAGACTTGTGATTATCATCCCAATAATAAAAACAGAACCATTAGAGAAAGAAATCCCCCGATATAAATGTGGATACATAAGTTGAGAGGAACACTTACAAACTAAATATCATGTCATAAAGAAACATTTTCACCATTTCCAACCTCGAACAATGTCAAACCTTCCACAACCACAAGCTTTCATTATTTTGATATGTTGCCCAAGGACATCCCAAACATCCATGCTTCTTGCTAGTTGTGTGCCAGACAAAAGGTTCAAAAGGCCATAAAGGCTGGGAATGACCTTATGCTGGAAGGCTGTGGGTTCATTGCAAAATCTCCAGCCCCATTTTGCAAGGAATGCTTGCTTTTCAGTTTTAGACCACCAATACCCAATCCTCCTTCCTCAATTGTTTAGAAACAAGTTCCATCTGATCAAATGTTTCAACTTTCCAATATTACTGCCTTCCCAGGAAAAATTCCGCATCAATGTCTCGATTTGCCTACAAACTTTGGGAGGCAGGAGGTAAATTGACATGAAATGAATTGGTATTTTAAAAGTAAACTCACCAATTCCATATTCAATAGTTGAAACAATCTTAGCAAATTTTTCCCATTCAAATTAATAGGTACAATAACTTCAACACATCTACATTCAACTTGGAAAGACCCCAGAATGATATGAACTACTAACTAAATATCTCCTCACAAATGTTAGAATAAATTGGGATATTGTTACATTTAATCTCTCTGTGGGATTCAGTGTCTTGAGATTTTTGAAATTATGAGCTAGGTCTTATTTAATTGGTGCCTAGTATTTGGACTCCTTTTGCAGGGCTGGTCTTTGTAATGCCTGATATATTCTTTCATTCGTACCTACGAAAGCTTGGTTTCTCATTTTTAATCAAATTAAGAGGTCCTTGCTGTATTACTTTCTTGATAAACCTTTGACTTACATCACTTGAACTGAAATTAAATGTGATGGTGAAGGCTTCATTTGCTTTCTATTTGTGCGTTTTATGTTGATTATCTCACTTCCTGATATGTACTGATTTTTCACCTTTTATGACTCAGAACCCTTCTTTTGGTGCAAGGAAGATCTGCAGATTTTGCCAAGCATGCGATACCTGCTATCCGCAAGCAACGTATACTTGTTACCTTGACCAAGTCACAGCCAAAGAAAGCTGCACTAGCTGATGGGCAACGCACATCATCGAACGTAGGTCCGTTTTCCAGTTGGGGCCCTCCATCTGCTCGATCACCAAACCATCGTCTTCCCCCTGGACAGAAGCATTATCCCACAGTTCCATCAACTTGCGTGTTACCCGCACCACCCATTCACTCCCAAATGCCCCCACCAAATGGCATCCCGCCCTTAATTGTCCCTCCTGTGGCACCACCTATGCCGTTCCCTGCTCCCGTGTCGATCCCACCTGGTCCACCCGCTTGGCCTGCTGCACACCCAAGGCATCCTCCGCCCCGCCTACCTGTTCCAGGCACTGGAGTATTCCTCCCTCCAGGATCTTCCAGCACTCCACCCCTGCAACAGTTGGCGAGCTCCACGGTCGAGACAGGCTCCCTCACAGAAAAGGAAAATGGTTGTTCGACGAAATCCGATCACAGTACAGCTGCTTCTCCAGGAGAGAAACCTGAAGCAAAAGCAGAAAGACAAGAGTGCAATGGAAACATGGAAGGAAGTGAGAGTGGTAAAGTAGCAGCAGAGGAAGAGCAGCAGCAGCAGCAGCAAAGTGGAGGAATTTAGAGAGAGAAGCACATATAAATATATTGTTTTATGAAGAAAGAAAAGCAGGTAGGCTGCGGAGTTGAATGAGTTACAAGCAAAAATGTAAAGGGCGGCAACATTCAAGACTGATGATTTTCACACACTAGACACTACACTACACTTCTACTGTCAAGGAGAACAGAACAAGGGGAAGTTCTCTTTGAAAATCCTTTTAGTTCATTCCTTTCTCTTTTTTGTTGTCCTCAAAATTCTTGATTACATCCCAAAACTCATTCCTAATGCAACTTTGGATCTTTCTTATCACAGATTTTGACCACTCAGAATCAGTTTTTTGAATTATCAGGGAAAGTGTGGAATTCATCATCAGTTTTATACTTTGTGGTTTTTTGTTATTTTTTTTTAAAATTATTTTAATCACATATTTGTTTGGTTGTACTCTATCTAAAAGTGATTTTATAAATGTCAAATTATCATAAAATAGTTTTCTAAGTTATTTTTAGTCAACTTTTTTTTTTTAGAATTCTCAATCTAGCTCAATTGGTTTATGCACTTATTTTTTATCAAGGGGTTGTGGGTTCGAATCCTTACTTCAACACGTTATACTAAAAAAAGAAAAAAATATCTTTTAGAATTAATAAAAAATATGATTTTAAATTAATTTAATTATCTCAAAATCATTTAGGAGATTAATTCAAACATACTCTAGTTCAAAAGATGTCATAATTGTAAGAACTACTCATTAACACAACTTCAAATTGATGCTTTTTATTTCATATTTTATCATAACAAATTGGTTGAATAATTAAAAAAAAAATCCCTCTAAAATATGTTATGACATGAAATTTTGAAACCAATTACATTGTGTAAGGTATCTCCTAACTAATTGATATTCAAAAGGTAGAAATAGCAAAATGTAGAAATAGCCCTTAGGCTTACATGGACTCAACCAATTCGAGGGGTTGACGGCTCTCCCAGTTCTGGCTCCAAAACTAATTAAGGGCTTAGATTAATCACAATACTAACCATCACTAGAGGAATTTATCCCTTTGCCCCTCCTAATATAAGTGTTTACTATTGGTGGCCTCACACTACTCCGGGGAGAAAGACACCTTGTCCTCAAGGTGGAATTGTGGAAATTGGCACTGGATGGTCGTGAGGAGTTCCCAAGTGGCTTCATATTCAGGTAGATGTTTCCATTCGATCAACAGCTCCCAATCACTGGTGGATGGATTCTTCCTCACGCTTTAGGAGGCAGCTCCAATTTGTAGGCAACGGTTCCAATTTTTTGGAAAATACGATAAGACCCGAAATACTTTGGAGATAGCTTCTCACAGCGGCGTCGAGCCAATGTCTGTGGACGGTATGGCCGGATTTTGAGGTATACCAAGTCTCCTTTGTTAAACTCCACAGGTCTTTGGTGCTGGTCTGCAAATTTCTTCATACTATTTTGGGCTGTTGCTATATGCTCCTTCAAAGTAAGAAGAGCTCTGTCCCTCTCAATAAGCTACTGCTCAAGTGTGTCATTGGGGGTTCGCTTGTCACCATAAGAAATTAGTGGTGGGGGAGAACGTCCATAGACGATGTGGAATGGGATCGTATTGGCCAAGATGTGATAGGAAGTATTATACCAATACTCAACCCAAGGCAGCCAATTACTCTACTGCTTCGGCTTCTCACTGCAGAAACAATGCAAATAAGTCTCAAGACATTTATGGACAATTTCTATTTGGCCATCTGATTGCAGATGGTAGGCTGTACTTCAGTGCAAACAGGTGTCTTGTAGTCAAAAGAGCTCAGTCCAGAAGTAGCTAATAAAAATTTTGTCACAGCAATAGACTTCGGGAAACCATGAAGTCGGACAATTTCCTTCACAAACACTGTTGCGATCGTCTTGCCTGAAAAAGGGTGACTGACGGGGATGAAGTGGCCATATTTGCTAAGGCAATCTACCACCACCAAGAAGGCGTCGTGGTCGGTGGATTTTGGGAGACCTTCAATAAAGTCCATTGATATGTCTTTCCACACACGGTCCGGTATAGTTAAGGGCCGGAGGAGGTCGGCTGGAGCAACCGCCATACTCTTGTTGTATTGGCAAACTGTACAAACGCTCCACATGGTTTTTAACATCTTGCTTCATTCCAGCCTAGTACAATTCACTAGTCAAACGTTTGTAGGTGCGGAGAAACCCCGAGTGGCCCCCAAAAATAGGGTCATGATAGGTGTGGAGAACGGAGGGAATAAGAGTGGAATTCTTAGAGATGACCAATCGACCTTTGTAGTATAGGGTTCCTTGCTGGAGAAAAATCTAGGCACACTATCTTCGTCAGCTTGTGATTTGGATCAAGTATGGATCTTGCTCAACCTCCGCTTTTATGACTTCCACATTAAGGATGACTGGGGTGGTCAAGGCATTGATCTCCACCGTGGTGGCATCCAGGGCATCCGCCGCTTTATTCTCTACTTTGGGACTGTACTGAATCTCGAAATCGTACCCCAGAAGTTTGGACATCCAACGTTGGTACTCCAAGGGAGTGACTTGTTGCTCCAGAAGGTATTCAACGCTTGTTGGTCGGTGCAGATGATGAACTTGTGGCCCAAGAGATATGACCTCCACCGTTGAACTACTAACACGACGGCCATAAACTCTCGCTCGTAAACAGATATCAACTGTGCTTGTGGGGACAGGGCTTGGCTGAAAAATGTGATGGTTTTGTGAAAGAACTACGCCTAACCCGATACCTGACACGTCGATTTCAATCACGAAGGCCTGAGCAATGTCCGACAATGCTAAAATAGGGAGAGTGATCATCGTGTGCTTAAGTCTTTCGAAAGCCTTAGTTGCGGGCATCATCTGACCATTTATAGGCGTTTTTTTTAGGAGTTGACTCAAGGGTGCTGCAATCGTCCCATAATCTGCTACAAACCGTCGATAATACCTCGTTAGGCCTAAAATACATCTCAGGTCCTTGATATTGGTTGGAACCGGCCATTGAATCATCGCCCTAACCTTTTTAGGATCGGCCTCTACGCCCTTAGCAGACACTCAGTGTCCCAAATAGTGAATGCGGGGTTGGCAAATCGACACTTCTTCAAATTAGCATACAATCGATTATCTTGCAAGACATCAAACACAATTGCAAGGTGACGTAAATGAGATTCCAAATCCTGGCTATAATTAAAATATCATCGAAAAGATCAGAATAAACCTACATAGGAAGGGTCGGAAAATTCGTTTTATAAGTGATTGGAAAGTGACCGGCGAATTTGTGAATCTGAAAGGTGTCACCAGAAATTCGTAATGTCCCTCGTGAGTCTTGGAAGCCGTCTTATCTATGTCGCGATCATGGACTTGTATCTGGTGGTAACCCAATTTCAAGATTCATGTAGGAGCTCTTTCACCACCGAAAACGGAAATTTATCCAATGTGGTCACCCTGTTTAACGCCCGATAATCCACATAGAATCGCCAACTTCCATTCTTTTTCTTGACCAACAAGATGGGACTAGCATATAAGCTCATGCTCGGTCGAATGAGTCCGACTCTCAACATTTCGTTTATTAACCGCTCTATCTCATTTTTCTGGACGTGCGGGTATCTATATAGCCGTACATTGACCAAAGGATGTCCTTCAATAGTGGAATGTAGTGATCTATGTCTCGTTAGGGTGGGAGTCCAGGCAGTAGGGAGAAAACAAACCAGGAAGTAATCGATCCACCCCTGGGTGTAGCGTACTCAACAGTGTTGCGTTCGGTTCTTCCAGTGCTCCGTTAGGTCCAGTCAAGGCTCAACATTCTACCTAGAAGCCTTGGTCACTCGCCTCCTAACTTCATGCTAGACGTTTTAGCACACTTCCCTTTTCGTTATGGATAGATCCCCCTTGAGAACCACTATCTTGCTCCCACGTCTGAAAATCATGGTGAGGCGCCCCCAGTCGACTTCCATCGAACCTAGGGTAGATAGCCATTGCATACCTGGGACCACATCGATACTTCCCAGGTCCACCACTAAGAAATTTTCCATCACGGTCAGCCTTGGAGTTTAAGCACTACTCCCTTACAGATTCCACACCCTTTAACCGCTACTCTCATTCCCATAATTATCCCATAGCTAGTCATATATGCTATTGGGAGTTATAGATCAGCTTCTACTAATTTTTGGGCGATGAAGTTGTGTGTGGCACCAATCCACCAAGACTACCACCTCCGTTTGGTTGATTTCCCCATTGATTTTCATCGTGTATGGGGTTGAGAAACCGACTAATGTGTTTAACGATAGCTCTACTGCTTCTCCTATCTCCTATGTGCTAACCGCCGATTCACCGCCACTCTTGATTTCGTGTACATCGATCTCGTCGTCGTGTGCCATAAGGACCTGTAGTTCCTGGTTCTTACAACGATGTCCTACCGAGTACTTTTCATCATAGTTGAAACACAAACCCCTTTCTTTACGAGAGAGGTATTCAGTTTCAGAGAGTTTGTTGAAGCTGTGATCTTTGTGTGATGGGGGGCGAAAATGGCGTATTGGTTAGGTAACCATCCTGGTTGGTGGGATATGATTTACAATCTTCGGGGTTATTTTGGATGCCATATGCGTTGGGCCTTGTACCGCATTTGTTGGGCCTTGGGCAGTCTTCGTGGTCTGCTCATTAAAAGCCTGCACCACAGTATTTGTGTCTTCAATGACTTAGGTCGTCCTCATGATTTTCTTTAGCCCACTATTCTCCCTACTCAGGATTTCTGCCCTAATCAAAGGGATGAAGTCCATTCATAAACGTATTTTCTAATACTTCGTCCGTCAATCCCCGCACCGGTCCCGCCCATTCTTCAAACGTGCGGCGATATCCAGCCACCGTCCCTTCTTGTCGGATAGTTAGAAGTCTTGCACAAAGGCTTCCCTCTTGTGAAGGTTGAAACCGCACGAAGATTCTGATTTTCAAATCATCCCAACTCTTGAAGTCCTATTCCCTTGCTTCTCATCGGTACCACGACAGTGCTGCCCATCGAAACTCACTATCGCCACCATCACCTTCTCTGAATCTGTTAGGCGATGAATGTCAAAGTACTGCTCGGCCCTGAATAACCCACGCGTCAGGATCGTCCCCTGAGAATATCGACATTTCAACCTTCTTAAACTTGCTTCGGTCGTACGTCAGCTCTTTCTCGTTTTCTTGTGTCACCCTATCTTTCGTCGACCCCCCTATTTCTACCACCTCATCGGGCAGTTTTCTCTTCAGACTAGACCTCTCCCCACTTTCTGACATATTTGCCCAACTTTTCGTCCCAGATATCTTGGAGACGAGGATCGCCACCTCCTTCCCTTGTTCCTCCATCTGGTGTGATATCCTCGCTAGACTTTCCTTTATGTTTTCCATCTCCTTTTCATTCTGGTCAAACCTTTCCTCCACCTTCTTTTATGTCATCTTCATTGATTTTCCCAGGATGTAAGGCTCTGATACCAATTTGTAAGGTATTTTCTTACTAATTGATATTCAAAATGCAGAAATAGCCCTTAGACTTACACAGACTTAACCAATTCAAGAGGATTGAGGGCTCTCCCAATTCACTATACCACAATCAAGATCAAAAGCATAAAACATACAACAGCCCACTCCAAAACTAATTAAAGACTTAGACTAATTACAATGCAAACCATAGTTAAGTAACTAACCATCACTAGGGGAATTCACCCTTTTGCCCCTCGTAACATAAGTGTTTACTATTGGTAACCTCACACATCACGCATCCCTATATAATTAAGATTTTTTTGATAACCATTTTGTTTTTTATTTTATGTTTTTGAAAATTAGGTATGAAATATTAGAATTGCATATACTTTTCTAAAACATTATCAAAATCTAAGCTAAAATTTGAAAATTATGGCTGGTTTGGTAACGTTATCGTTTCTTCCTAATTAATAAAGAAAATGAATTGCATGATCCAACATCCATGAATTCAAGTATGATGAAACACTATTTTTATTTATTTTTTGGAACAAATTGAAAATGGGAACAAGAAAAAAGAAACTTGTTTTGGTTGTTTCTAAAATTTATATACAAATTTGAGAATATTCTCCAAAAAAACAAAACAAACAAGAAACATAGAGCCCGTTTGGTAACGTTCTCGTCCCCTGTTTCTTGTTTGTTGTTTCCCGTTTCCTATTTCCTGTTTCTTGTTTCTAATTCTTTTTGAACTAGAAACACGTTTAATAACCATTTCTGTTTCTTGTTTCTTGGAAAATATCAAGAGAAACAAAAATATTTTTTATAACTATTTCTTGTTTCTTGTTTTTATTTTTTTTAGTACAACTTGTGGAGTAGGATTTGAACTTATGACATATTGATCGGGGATATATACCTGAATCAATATTGATTTTTTTTATTTTTAGTTAAAATAGAATTTAGTAAATATAATATAAAAATAATTCATTAGAGAAGATATAATTTACAATATATATTATACATTAAAACCTGCTACTATGAAATCGTACCATACATGTCAGAGTTATCTATGTGCGTTCTCACCGACTGAACTATACAACCATTTTGCTTTAGATTACACAGAATATTACTTAACCTAGACCCAGAAACGGAAACGTTTCCCAAATTTTAGAAACTAAAAACGGGATGGATTACCAAACATGTCTATTTCTCAAAAAAAATGAGAAATTGAAAACGATAATGTCATGGAAACGAGAAAGAAAAAATTAAAAGTTTCCAAATAGGTCCCTAAAAACAATAATTAAAAAAATGTATTTAAAATCCGACTAATAGTTCAAATTTGTTTCTAAAAAAAGGTAAAATATGCCATAAAAATTGTAAGCAAATAAGTATAATTTTCAAAAATAAAAAATTTAAAAACAAAATAATTATGAAATCAAACCTAAATTACTAAAATCTAAAGCGAGAGGGAGATGCTTTTCAAAGATTTTGACTTTAATTGATATTCTCCAAACTTCTCCTCTCTCCCATTCATATAATAATTCAAGCCAAAATTGCACAAGTACCGAGACTTCCAAAATTGGTGGATTACTTTTCCAACTACAAATTTCAGGGATCACCTAAATTTACGCATTTATTGTATAAGAATGTAAGATGCTTGATATTATAAAATGTTCACATATCTTTCGATGTCCATCTGAGAGGCATCTAAAGAGTTTTTATGCCCTCCTACAACATAAATTTATTAGATTCTCGGGTTTAGGACATGTTCTTCTAACACCTTTTCCTTTCATTTTTAATTTTTTTATTCTTTTATCAAATTTTTTTTTTTTTAATTTTATAATTAAAATGAACTAATGTATTCTCACACTAATAAAAAATTCTATGCAATGAAGTATATTTATATATTTCATCTCCATATAAAATAAACTTAAGTTAAACGGTATAATATATCCATTTATTTGGTTAGTAGGTTCTCTTAAAATTTATATTAATTATATATTTGAAAAAATTCTGAGAAACCAATATTATTTCTCAATTTTATAATGTAAAAATATAATCCAATAAAAATATCATCAATTATATAATTGTCTTATTTTGAAAAAAAAAATGAAATTTAAAGTCGAAATTAATAGTTAATATTAAATATTTTATAAAAATCTCAAATTAATATAAATTAAATGGCTCTACTAACATAATATTTAAAATCAATATAAATTAACCAAACCGAGCTGAGCTCAACTGGTTAAGGCACTTATCTCTGACCATAAGGTCATGAGTTTAAACCTCCACCCCACCTATTGTATATATATATATATATATATATATTAAATTGATAAAACAAATAAAATATTAAAGGAGTAAAAACATAAAATGTATAAATTACATGAATATTTGTAAGGTCTTTTATGGAACATTATGTAATTTTTAGACATTATCAAGTAAAAGTCCTACAAAACAAACATAATTATTCAACTATCTTTGGACATCATTATAAGTTTTTCAACAAAATAAAATAACTACGTATGGATGTTGGACATATGTATTTTCATGCATCAAAAACTTCGAGTATCTGGAGATGTCGGACATCTAAGGTCCCTAAAAATAAATGGCCCCTTAGTGATTTCGAAGGGCCAAAAGTTCGTTATTAAAAATTTAGAGTGATTGATAAGAAATAAAACTCACTTTTGAATTGTCAACTCGAGCATAGTTCAACTATTTAAGGTACATATTCCCGATCAAAATGTTGTGAGTTTGAATCCTCAGCCCCACATCCGGTTGTATTAGAAAAATCACTTTATGATAATTTGGTATTTGTAGAATTACTTTTAGATATAGTACAACCAAACAAACTTGTGATTAAAATCATTTTAAGTGTAACCGAACACACAAGTATTTTAATTATAACCATTTCTATAAAAAAAAATTGTTTTAAGAAATGTGTTCTTTAAAAAAATATTTAAATAAGAAGGTACCCAAACTCATTCGTAGTCTTTTATTATGAGGATAAATATGTGTTTTAATGTCTAATGTTCTCTTTTTAATCTTAAAAAAAGGGGTCATTGCAAATATAGCAAAAAAATTTAAAGAAATATCAAATTTAGCACCTACATTTTAGTTTTGCAAATATAGCGAAAGTTTTCGAAAAAAACGGAGGTCTAAATAATAAATGTCAAATTTACCCTTATAGCTCTGATATACCACTTATATATATATCTGATATATATTTGATATACCTTTGATTTACTACTGATATATCATTGATATAATTATGATATCCACTAATATAACTTCTTATATGATTATATGATTTACTATTTATTGGATTACCACTGATGTATATGTGATATATACTTGATATGCCTCTGATATACCACAGATATAATACTTATATACAATTGATTTACTTCTAATATAACTGTGATATCTACTAATATAACTTCTAATATTTACCACTGATATACGTATGATATAATTATAAATTCTACTGATATAAGT
This sequence comes from Momordica charantia, assembly GCF_001995035.1. The sequence goes on from NW_019104551.1 coordinate 595,688, forward strand.
TCTTATATGATTATATGATTTACCATAGATTTACCACACTGATATAACATTTATGTATCTGTGATATATACTTGATATACCTCTAATTTACCACTAATATAGCTTCTTATATGATTATATGATTTACCACTAATATAACATTAATACATCTGTGATATATACTTAATATGTCTCTAATTTACCATTGACATACCTCTTATATAACTATGATATCTATTGATATAATTATGTTATCTGTGTGTTTATATATTACTAATATATCCACTAATTTTTTTGAGGTGAAAACAATGGTGCAAAAAAATAAAATGAAATCTAAAGTTATTTCATAAAAGATTGATGTGGACCATATACATAAAAAAAAAGTTAAAAATCTCATATACTTTATAAATTTAAACAACTGATCCCTTATCTTTAGTATCTAATTAATGTTCATATAGATTAAATAGCAGTGATATAGTAATCAAAATTATTGATAATATTAGTATATCAATCAACAATCGTAGTGATAAATTACAATTTAAACAGCTGATATACCACTCAAAATTAAATATTTGATATACCTTATATTTAGTATATCAGTTACAAATATATTTAGTATATCATAAAGTAGAGGTACATTACATATATATTAGATGGTGTCTCAAACAAAAAAAAAAGATATATATTAGATGTATAATACGACTGATGTATAGCGGTGGTATGTCGGATGTACATCATATGTAGATCGAAAATGTATAAGATATACATCAAATGTAGATCAGATATACATCGAAAATGTATCAAATATATATCAGATGTATATTGGAGGTATATCAGAAGTACATCAGATGTCATACGGGTAAAATTAGAATAATCAAAATTCCAAAAATAAAAATTTGAATATTTTGTCATATTCGTAAAATACAAAAAGAGGTTGACATTTTTGTAAATATGTATAAAAAATTTTATAAAAATTTTCCCGTCCACCGTAATTTCCCTAAAAAGAAACTTCAATTTATTCAATTATGTTTTTTTATTATACCTTTCTTGTCAAGTAATTTTAAATGACAATAAATATATTATATGACATAAAGTTAGTAGAAAATTTAAAAGAGAGAATCGTAAAAGAAGAAAAGTCAAGATTTATGTCAATTTTGTAGACAATTGAAGAAGTAATTAGAAAATTTGCTATCTTAAGACATTTCTAATTCCACCCTTCTTCAAATTTTTAGGGACCCATAAAGTGACATGTTTGGTCAACATCTATTAGTTACCATATCATTGGTTAGGTCAAAAATCGATTAAAAACTAAATTCAAACTTCAAAATACTAAACATGTCGTCGTTATTGAAACTTCAAAGATTGGATTGAAACTAAATTTAAATCTCAAAGACAAAAAATGATAGTTGTTTAAACTTAGAGACTAAATAGAAACTAAGTCCAAACTTCATGAACCAAAGTATCTTTTACCCTAATACTTTTACTGTTAAATTACAAGTTTGGCCTCAAAACTTTGGTTGTGTCTAATAAATCCATAAACTTTAATAATGGTCTAATAGGTATTTGATCTTTTAATATTGTGACTATTTGGTCTATAAATTTAAAACATGTTTAATATCTCATTGAACTTTCAATTTTATATTAAATAAGTCCCTGAACTTAAAAAAGAAAAAATTCATATGTCAAGCATTTTACACACAAAATTGAAGATACGATATTGGAAGTTCAAAAGACTTGTTACACACAAAATTGAAGATACGATATTGAAAGTTCAAAAGACTTGTTGGACTTTATTATTTTTTTTTTTAAGTTACGAGACCTATTAGACAAGTATAAAAAATTTAGAGACTTTTTATATATAATTTTTAAAATCCAAAGATTTTTTTCTTTTTTTTAGTACAACATGTTGGGAAGGTGATTCGAACTTACAACCTCCTACCGCTGAACTATGCTAGTTTTGTCAAATCCAAAGATTTGTTAGACAACCATTAAAGTTATCTAAATGGACATCTATTTTATATCAGAAAAAGAAAAATGTTTAAATACTATTTTGGTCTATGTATTTTCAGTTTTTGTTCATTTAGTATTTATACGCCCATTTTGGTCCTCCTACTTTCAATTTTTATTCATTTTAGTCTCTATATTTTTAAAACATCTGATTTGGTTCTTGTGCTCTTAAAAAGTAATCATCTTTATCATTTCTTTTTCATTTTTATCCATTTTCTCTCGATCATAATTTTAGCATGACACTTAACTCACAAAATTTCTTAAAATATAGTCATAAAATTGTATTGAAGCGTTTTCATTGTGTATAAAATTTATGTTAAAATTTTGAAAATAAAGATCAAAATAATCACTTTTTTAAAGTATAGAGACAAAAATGGGATAAGTTATAGAAACTTGCATCTATATCTATATTTATATCTATATTTATATCTATATATAAATGGGGCTATGGAGGAGAATTTTTCTCTACCATTTTTGCTCTCAATTTTTTAGTATATACCAAATTTGCCCTTTAAACTTCGAGGGGATGCGATTGGTCGAGGTGTCTATTGATTCAATATGCAGGTCTATTTTGCCTTTTTAGATTTCTATGAGATGCGACTATTTAGATCAAGGTGTCTATTGAGAGAATCGATGCAATCAAGATCGCAGAATTGTGTCTATTCGTATATCGGTACGATGAAGATTATAAAATTGTATCACACATCCTTTCACATATTCAAATGAGAAGTTAATACAATAGAAGTGCAACTCTTCGACAAAGTGATGCATCTATTCACATATATGTGCAATTGCAAACCATATATAAAATGGAAGAAAACTAAAGAAACTAAAGTGGTCCTACATAAAAATTGTGTCTTTTTTTTTCTTTCCTCCAGAATGTCCAAGAAAGTTTTTTTCTTTGATCAAATAATTCATCGATATTTAATTTGAATGTTGGTATCTATTATAATGTGGCTTTCTTAATTGATGTTGGTTTTAACTACTACTGGAATCTGTTTATGTATTGTTTACATCTCTTTCATTATTTTTTTTTAGAAGAATTTGTTTTTATTAATTAATTTGAGTTTCTAAACTGATGTGGTAGTTTTGATTAATATTTGAATACTGTGATCACATTTAGGTGTAATTGGTCCTAAAACCAACAAAACAAGAGAAAAAGCAGGAGTTCATTTTGGTCATGGTACTAGGAAATGGAATCCTAGAATGGCACCTTATATCTCTGCAAAACGTAAAGGTATTCATATTATAAATCTTACTAGAACTGCTCGTTTTTTATCAGAAGCTTGTGATTTAGTTTTTGATGCAGCAAGTAGGGGAAAACAATTCTTAATTGTTGGTACCAAAAATAAAGCAGCGGATTCAGTAGCCCGGGCTGCAACAAGGGCTCGGTGTCATTATGTTAGATTTAATCATCAAAACCACTTAAAATCAGAGATCTTATCATATTCTCGAAGGAAAGTCAACAAAAATTAGAGGTGCTACCAATTTCGTGGAAAAAAAAAGTCAAGAAGAACACGATGAAAAGTAAGTCTTGAATCTGTAATTTATTTTTCTGAAATTTTATAATTTATCTTTTTAATTCATTTTTTTCTTTCTATTATCTTCAACAACCGCCTCATTTTTTCATACCAACAAGTTTCAAACTTTTTTTTTTGTTTTTTATATATTTCAAACTAGCTTATTATTTGATCTATATTGAACATTTTTTTTTCGTTTTAAATCATATGTATAGTTCTAGATTTTATTAGAAAATTTCAGTGCATATGATTTATTTTTCCTAAAATTTGTAATGATAAAATTTTATAGTATCATTATTTTTTTCTAAATTTGATTAATATCTTATTTTCTTTGACTAGATAAAATATTACTAGATAAAATATTACTAACAATTTTAAAATATAGACAATAATTTTTTAAAACAAGTAGTCATAAAATGATTTAAAAAAATAAGAGGTAGATTTTTTTTTTCAAAAACTAAAAATTTTAACAAAAATTTAAAAATTAGGTTTAAAGTAATTACTTTCTTGCCTAAAAGTATTATAAGTAAAATATATTTTATAATTTTAAAATGTAACCCAATATCTCTTTTATGAAAAATAATTTTTTTTTGTAAAAATAATGATAATAAGAATTTAAAAAAACTAAAGAATTTACATCATTTCTTTAATAAAGATCTTCAGCAAAATATCTTTGAATAAATAAAAGAATTACCTACCTCACTTTTTTAATGGTTATTCCTTTTCTTTTAACTTTTTTTTTATGTTAATCATGCAGTATATTACTATTTTAAAATGAATATTTTAAGGCACATTGAGACTTGAGCTCGTGACTTAAGCGTTAACATTTAAACTCTCACCAATGTGCCACCACTTTAGGATGTAATCTATGTTCTTTTTGAAAATACAAACTTTGTATTTTTAAATTTTGTTTAAAAAAAAAGAAAAAACTCTAAACGAAATCTTTTATTTAAAATAATTATTTAGTAAAAACAATAAAAAGAGGCATGCAAACACTCGAACTTGGGTCTGTATATTAAAAACCAAACATCTTGCTAACATGTCAACACCCTAAGAAGTAAACATTGTACTCTTCTACAAAAACAAAAGTTCTAATTTAATTTTTAAACTAAAAAAAAACGAATTTTGTTAAATTTAAACAAAAAAATAATTTTTTATGTATTTTGACATTAAAAAAATTTTTTCAAGAAAATCTTTTATTTCTAATTAAAAAAAATCAATTTTACTTAAAACAAATTGTTAAGATCTTTTTTAAAATGATAATCATCATTTAAAAAAAGATTTCATTCTTCTAACAACTTATTGTAAATTACAAATGTTACAAGATTAAAACAAATCCTAGAAAACTTTTCTGTAAATCCTCTATTTTTTAAATCTCTGCAGCAGAAATTCTCTTTCTAAAAATAAATAAAAAAATTAAGAAAACAAAATTAAGAAMTTTTGAATGGAAATTTTAAASAATCCAATTTATTTTTAAAAGATTTAGTTTATAAAACTCTTATTATTATTATTTTTAACTTACAAAACTTTAATGCAAAATCTTTTATTTAAATGAAATTAACTTTTTGTTACTTTATTTAAAAATTATTTTATTTTACTTTTAAAAAAAAATTATCTACATTATTTTTCAAAACTTATTTTAAAAAGTTTATTTTCTTTAAAAGGAAAATTTTTATTTTTTTGTTAAAAATAAACTTTTTTTATTATTAAAAGAAATGTAGGGGTATACTGTGCAAAAATTTTTACCATAGATGTCGTTCGTCGTGTTAGAGTGGGTCGCTGGACTCTTGGTCGTCGTCGGTCAATCACCGGAGGTCTGTGAGGTGTGCACCAGAGTCATGTTGTGTGTCGGTTCTATTGAACCGCTTTCAGAGACTAAGGGAAAAAATAAAAAATAAAAAATAAAAAAATTTCTTTACCCAAATCATTCTTCTGTGTGCTCTCTGTTTTTTCTCTCCTCCTCTGTGTGTTGTGTGTCCTTTAAATATACCAAAAAATAACAGTAACATGCGTGAGTCAAGAAAAACCAGAGAAAAAGAGGGAAGGGAAAAGTTCGGTTTTGACGAACGAAAAACGGGAGGAAAAACAAAATGTTTATCATTAACCAAAACAGAATCTAAATTTATTTAAAACAAAATTATATAAATCAAATCAAATCTTTTTATTTCTTTTATTTTAATATTAAATCAAATTCTTTAAAATAAAATTTATTTTTTTTAATTTAATTTAAACTTTAGCTTATAACCAATAATAAAGTAATCCTATAGTATTTAATAAAATAAAAATTAAATAATTAAAACTAAAACTAAAATAAAGCCGGACCAAATACGGTGTCTACAAAGCTATACATTTATATATATTTAAAATTTAATTATATATGCTGTTTTTTTATTATTTTCTCACTTTCATTATTTTAAAAATTAATGTCAAATATTTAATAGTTAAACATTAATAAAAGGTATATTCATTCAAATATGAAATTACCGTAAAAAATTATATTATAAAAATATTAGGTAGGAAAAATATTTTTGGACACTTTTGTCCCTTACTAATTTTACTAATTTACAAACTAAGCCTTTAATATATTATTATAAATATTAATTAATTATTAATTATCAATTGTTAATACTAATAAATGCATAGAATTTAAAACGTTAGAATGCAAAAAGTTTTCCTAAAACATGAAATTAATTTTTTTCTTTAATTATAATTCATACTAGAATTTCAAGAGTCTTAGAATTTCAAAAGTTTTTGTAACTTCTTTTCTACTACTATAAAAATAGGCTTCTTCCACCATATTTTTCACAACACTTAGAGTTTCACTATTTTATTCTTAGTTCTCTCAAAACGTGTGTCAAAAATTATTCAATCTTGTAAACTTCTTGAGATGTTGGTGGCCTATTCATCAAGAGTTGCAAGAGATGGATATACATCGAGTTGCAAGAGATACATATTCATCAAGTTGCAACGGATGCACGTGTCAAATATAT
>NW_019104551.1:615629-626330 GCF_001995035.1 Momordica charantia
CCATTTCTGCTAATTGATGATGATTTTTAATTGTGATTGTGAAATTGTGTTTTGGTTGCTGTGATGATTTTGAATCTCCTTGTTTTGGAGGGATTGTTTGACAGGACTAGAACAATGTGGTTGGTCACCGTTGGATATATGAAAGAGAATTTAAGAACTGTGATTCAGATCTGTATCTAATGGTTATTAGGGCAGCCAGATTTTGAACTTGCATCGAACAATTATTAGAGGCAACCACATTGTCGCGGAATTATTTTTCCTTATTTTGATGTTGTCTACCTTTGCAGTTTTGTAGAAACTATCATTTTACTTTTCTCGTGCAGACATGGTAGCTATTACATCCTCTACTGCTTCTTTTCATCCCAAAAGTTCGCTGTTCTCCAAAACATCAAAAACCACTCAAAAACCTGGCCCATGTGCGCCCTCAAGTAATTTTTTTTCATCATACTCCTCCCGTGAATTTGTCTTTGTCATTGACTGTGATGACTGACGATTATGTTTTCATTTCTCTTCTACTTCTTCTCTTGCAGATATTCGATTTGTGACCAAGAATCCAAATAGATTTGTATTGAATGCCTCAATTTCAATCACCGAGACAAATTCAAAGACTTCAAGTTTGAATAAGAAGACCCAGAATCCAATCATTGTCATTGACAATTATGATAGCTTCACCTACAATCTTTGTCAGGTTGGAGTTTTTAATTTACTTTTGAGATTAAAAAATGTGACTAATTCATTTTTGTAGTCCCTTGGTTTCCATAGGCTTTAGCCTGGCACTTAAATTTTATCTATGAAATTTGTTTCTAATGGAAAAAACTTCATGATTAATGACTTACTTTTTGGTGCATGCACTGTTTTGATACATTTTGGATTTTCTCCGATTTTCTATATGTCATGTAGTCGTTGAATTTTTCAAAGTGGTTAAACGAATTCATGATAAATCCACCATCGGGTTTTACTTCTAGCATGAAAAATGAACTTTTTCATTCGCTCCTCTCAGCTTCTGGATCTCCTTGGTTTTATGTAAGTGGTCTGGTCCCCCATACCATTTCCCCACATTGACAAAATCTTACCTTCTCATGAAATTGTGGCCAAAGTTCAGCAATCTAAAATGAAGAGGTTGCCCATACAGTCTCGAACCACTTTCCTGTCCCCCTTGAATCTACCAACCTCAAGTGGAGACCAATCCCTTTTTAGTTTCAAAACATTTAATTTTCAGACTCCAATTCCTTAATCTCTGTGATTATTGGTGGAGGTACATTACCACTAGAGAGTACCCAGGGAAATCTGCAAGTTTTAGTGGAACAAAGACATTTCTGGTAACATCCATTCTAGCAAGAGGAATCTGAATAAAGCTATTGTATGCTTGGATCATCTTGAAGAATCTTGTGGCCTTTCCTAAGAGGCTTTTGATAGTCAAAATGTTCCATAGGGAAGACTCCGTGATATTCCCATTAAGAAAGCCGTGATGTGGAGCCAAAAAATGCAAAAATAGTTTGGCTGTGTGAGGAGGATGAAAACTCTTCTTTATTTCAAAAACCTTTCTCAATGAGGAGGAGAAGTTTTATCTTGTAATTATTAAATTCCAATGGCAAGGCCCTCAACTCAAGGTAGTCAAGTCCTCTCTTCAAGGAGGACAAAATCAATTTTGCTTTGAATGGGGTTGGCAAAAAAAAAAAAGGCGCTTGCTCCTAGTGGTTTTTCCTCATAATTTGGTTTTATAGAATGAGTTAATGAAACTTTTCTAGCCTTGATTCCTAGAAAGCTCGCCCATGTAAAGTATCAGAAATCAGAACAAACAACTTAGCCACATGAGTGTAGAATATTCTTTCCCAAACACTAGCTGATGGACTTAAATAAGTGCTTCTTGGTACGATCTCTGTTACCTTTATTGGAAGGCAGATTACAGATGCCATCCTTATTGTCAATGAAATTGTTTATTATTGGAGTTTATGAAGGGAAAGAGGTTTATTTTCAAACTTGACATTTAGAAAGCCTTTGAAAATATTGATCGGGACTTCTTGGATATTATATAAAAAGGAGTTGGATTAATTCTTGCTCAATTATTTCTTTGTAGAGAATCACAGATGGAAGTGCAACTATGTATAAAAAGGAGTTGGATTAATTTTTGTTCAATTACTTCTCTTTAGACTGCCAACCTGTTTTTTTCTCGGTTTACTCTACCCACAAGTCCATTTCCTAAATAGTGGATAAAATCATTTGCCTGCCAACCTGTCTCTTCTTAGCATCTTGGGGCTCTGCTTTCCAATCAGTTCAATTTGAGTATGTGTCATCATTTTCAATGGCTCAAGCCATTGAACAAATTCTTCAAGGTCACCCATTCAAGAGAAAGGCAGGGTGATTTGGGTGAAAGGAGAGAGAGAAACCAAAAAAAAATGAGAGGGAAACTGGGAGTGTGGAGAGAAAATCGGGGGAGAAAAGAAAAATAGAAGAAGAGGAAGTAATAAAAAAATAATTAGTTTGCCACATAAGCAATAAAAAGCATAAAATTAGTTGTTTAATGCCATATCAGCAAAGCTAATATTAAAATAGAAGAAGCAGAGGAAAGTGGAGAGACGGGGGAAGTGAGGAGGAGCGAAGAGGAAGAGAAGAAGAGGAAGTGATAAAAAAAATTATTAGTTGATATTCTAAAATGAATAAGAGAAAGTTCAGTTAGCTTTTCATTACATTAGTTAATGAAAAATTAATGTCATGGACTATTTAGACTTGTTTCTGAAAACTCAAGATTTAAATCATAAGACCCAAATAGATACAGATATAAGTTTAGGGACAAAAAGTGTACTTTGTCTTGTTTTGTTAAGGTTTATTGGAAGAATTTTTTAGTCTTCTTGGCCCCTTTTCTCTCTCTTTTTTTTTCTTCTAGGTTCTTCATTAATGAAAGTCTATAATTTCTTAAAAGTTTTGCCATTAAAAATGAAAATGAGTAATACTTTAGGCAATAAAAACTATAGTTTAATATATTGTATACTTTGACCATGATTGCAGTATGTTGGAGAGCTGGGATGCCATTTTGAGGTTTATCGAAATGATGATTTGACTGTGGATGAGTTACGAAGGTATCGTTGTTCTACACACGATTCAGTTGGCAGGCTTTCAAAGATATCAAGTGAACTGATTTGTATTATTTGAACCATAATGTACTGAACTTCATGTTATTCTTCTAGGAAAAACCCACGAGGAATTCTAATATCCCCTGGGCCAGGTTAGGATTCTCTTGAGTAATCAGTTGATGTTCAATAATATCTCACAATGGTCCGAGACTCATTACTTCTATAACATCCTCATCTGCAGGTGCGCCTCAGGATTCTGGGATATCGTTGCAAACTGTTTTGGAACTTGGACCTACTGTTCCTCTATTTGGTGTCTGCATGGGTTTGCAATGCATTGGAGAGGCTTTTGGAGGTTAAATCCCAATTTTTGAATTTTTCTTTTCCGACATTATTAGTTACCATATTTACTGATAATTTTAGTTTCCTCCAATTTGTTTTGCTTGAGACAATCTGTTAAATTTTAAGTGTGGAAAATAAGAGGTGACATTATGACATCTCAGGGAAAATTGTGCGTTCCCCTTATGGTGTTGTGCATGGAAAAAGTTCTCCTGTTTACTATGATGAGAAGGGTGAGGAAGGGCTTTTATCTGGGTTATCAAAGTATGTTCTTATCATTGGCTTTATATTTTTTACATTTGTTGTTTTTGAAAATGTCATGTTTTGTTATCTAAGTACGGCCTACTGATGGTGTTTTGGTTGTAAATATTAGTCCGTTCACTGCTGGTCGATATCACAGCCTGGTGATTGACAAGGAAAGTTTTCCCTCTGATGAACTGGAAGTTACAGCATGGACTGAAGATGGGTTGATAATGGCTGCTCGTCACAAGAAATACAAATATCTACAGGTAAGATTTGTTTCCCTCTGCTCATCACCAATTAAAGTACCTTATTCATTGAGGTTTCACGCTCTTTTAGAGGCGTTCGGAGGAAGGATTAGATTTGGATTGGTTTGGCTTAAGATGTCGAATCCATGTTTTTTGCCTTGTGCGTTTGTGTTGGGAAAATTCTTGGGTTTCAATGATACTTCAAATCTGCTCTTCCCAAACCATTTTTTTCATATAGTTTTTCTAAATCTTAGCTTTCTAATAAACCTCTACCTCAAACACAGCTTTCCTAAACCCTATTAACATTCCTAGGCTTAAGATGTCGAACCCGCGTCTCAAACACTCCCTTTTAAGTATAACAAGTAATGTTTAGCTCAACAAATTAAACCGAGATAAGCTAGCTTTTTTAATATCTTATATTTCTAGCAGAACTTTAAATTTCTTTTCAAAATTTCAAATTTTAGATTAAGAAGTGAGAGCCATTTCCTTTTTCCTCGAAAAGGAGAACACATTATAACAAACAATTATCAAATGCTCTCTTTTTCTTTTTCAAAGAATTAGATAACAAGAAACAAGATACAAGATACATAAACATTGGCGATGAATACAGTGGCAACAAAAAGACTTGGTAAATAGAACCTGTGTTTTGGTCGTCGAGCAACCGGGGTATTTTGTAGAAACAAGAAATGAAGTTGGTGGTTTGAATTTATAATGTTATGTTGCAGGGAGTTCAGTTCCACCCAGAAAGCATTATAACCAATGAGGGGATGTCCATCGTTCGCAACTTTGTGAAACTGATAGAGAAGAGGGAGAGGGAGGCAGAGCTGCTTCATTCATAAACTCAATTTCTGGTTGAGTCTGTCTTCATCTACTTAACATTTTACACCTTTGAAATCCATCTTCACTTCTTTTCTAAGTAACCAGTGTTCTATAATTGTATTTCAATGAATATGTGTACCCACATATTATCTTCACTCCACTTATTAATGGCTGATCTGATCTGAAATTGATCAAGTTGTGAATCTTCAGTTTCTTGTTGAATTGTAATGCTCTAAAGAAGAAGAAAAAAAAACTTATGCTTATGAATTATAAGTTTGGAATAGAGCTAAATTTAGTTTAATTTCGATTAAGGTTAAATTAAAAAATGTGTGAATATGGTAATGACAGGACGATTCATGAGGTTTGATCAAACTAAATCGAAACTTCTAAAATTATAGGGATGGATCAAGTTGAAACTAAATTAAAACAATGGCCTTGGTTGAGTGAACATTCTTGTCTCTACCATGTAAAATTGGTAAATGGTAACTCTGTAAAAAAAGATATCATAATTCACTTAGGAATAAATTACGTTGCATATGATGAATCTATTGATATGATTGCAGGTTGGTTAATGATTTTACATGGAGGTGACAATAATATATCATAGTAGTCCCATCGAGATGATACAGTGGTAAGGATATGGGTCTTGTGGTATCACCTACATTTAAGTATTATGTTCGAGTGGTATCACCTACATTTAAGTATTGTGTTCGAGTCTTACGTTGGTCACAACGTTACTCAATCCAGGCAACGAGTCCCAGGTATAGGATTTGTGATCCATTAGCTTATGGTGTTATGATGGAGAGAGACCTAGGGATGGCAACGAGGCAGGTGGGATAGGAAGCAGCCCCACCCGATCCTCACCCCATGCCATGATTTTGAGAATTAAAGTCGAGGTCGAGGAATTTTTGCTTGGGAATCGGGGATTCTTTTGGGGAAATGTGTAGCTAAATCTTTGTCCATATTTACAAAAATTTCAAGGTCTCTCTTTACTCCTGCAAATATGGCAAAATATTTGAATTTTTATTTTCAGAATTTTTATTATTTCAATTTTATTCTTATGACATCTAATATATATTTGATGTACCTCTCACATACATCAAATGTATATTAGAGGTATATTGATATACCTCTAATATACATTTGATGTATGTATTATTATACCTTTAATATCAATTGATGTACCTCTAATTTATAATATATATTAAATATATATGTAACTGATATACTAAATATAAGATATATTAGATGTTTAATTTGTAGTGGTGTATAACATTTAAATTATAGTTTATTATTGCTATTTGTTGATTGATATATTAATATCACGAATGTTGATTGCTATATCACTATTATTTATTCTATATTAAATTGATTAGTTTCTACATCTGATATCAAATGTTGATATATTTAATGAAGTATATCATATTAATATTTCATATTATGTATATCTGTAACTAATATACTAAATATAAGGTACATTAGATGTTTAAATTTATAAAGTCTATCATATTTCTAACTTTTTTGAGGTGCATGGTCACATCAACCTTTTCTACCATTAGATTTAATTTTCTTTGTTTGCACCTTTTTTCATCTGAAAAAAATTAGTGGATATATCAATATTATATCAACACACAGATATCATAATTATATCAGTAGATATCATAGTTATATCAGAACTATATAATTGGTAAATCAGTGGCATATCAAGTATATATCATATATATATCAGTGATAAATCATATATTCATATAATAAGTTATATTGGTAGATATCATAGTTATATCAATGATATATTAGTTGTATACCAGGAGCATATTAGTGGTAAATCATAGGAATATCAGAGAGATATCGATGCTATATTAGTGGTAAATCAATGGTAAACTATATAATCATATCATAATTTATATAAGTAGAAATCATAATTATATCATATGTATATCAATGGTAACCAATGGTAAATCATATTAGAAGTTATATCAGTAAATATCATAGTTATATTAAACATAAATCAATTGTATATCAGTATTTTACATCAGTGGTATATCAAGTATATATCACATATATATTATTGGTAAATTAACAAATGGTAAATCATATAATTATATTAACAAGTTATATCAGTAGATATTATAGTTATATCAGTAGATATCAAAATTATATCAATGATATATTAGTTAGATCTATATCAGTGATATATCATTAATAAATCAGAGGTAATTCAAGTATAAATCAGTGATATATTAGTGACACAGGGGTAAATTTGAACTTTTATTACCTAGGCCTTTGTTTTTTTAAAAAATTTTGTTATATTTACCTAACTAAAATGTAGATGCTAAATTTGTATGTTTCTTTTTTTTTCTTTTTACTATAATTGCAACTACCCCTTATTTTTATTTACGAAATCAATACATATACTATTTTAAAATGAAATAATTCAGTTTCCAAACTTTATGTTATTTATTATTAATCTAATAAAAATGTAAATAATTAAAAGTTAGGTTATAAATCCAGTTTTGAACTAATTTGGTTCTTGTATCTCTTTGATACCTAAATTTTAAAAAATTTTCAATTACCTTCATAATACAGTCATGATACTGTCGAATGCTACGTCAACATTTAACACGATCTACATTCCATAAACAACGGTATGATATTGTCGAATTTTAGACTTAAGTCCTCATAACTTTGCCTTTGGTACCATCCATAAAGTCTTATACCAATGGAGATTGTTGTCTCTTGAGGTTAAATTACTCCATCAAAGTTGAGGCATGTGTTGGTGTTCGAGTCCGAGGCTATGTTTATATGCATACGTGTTTGAGTCAAGGGATTTTTTATTTGACGTTCATGGAGCATTAACGAAGCGACTACTCTTTAGAATTGATTTTTATAGCTCAATGCCCAAAGAGTGAGGGCCACTATTATGGGTGAACCATCAGGCCACGTCGGTCAAACCCCCTAGGCAAAACTAGACCCAAGTCAATCCAAACTGGTCGAGTCGGTCCACCCGAACCAACCCAATGAGACTCTCTATATAAATAAGAGGAGAGACCCTGGGTGCAAGGTACGCTCTCACAATCCTAATACCTGCTACTCTCAACTACTCTTCAGAATTGATTTTTATAGCTCAATGCCCAAAGAGTGAGGGCCACTATTATGGGTGAACCATCAGGCCACGTCGGTCAAACCCCCTAGGCAAAACTAGACCCAAGTCAATCCAAACTGGTCGAGTCGGTCCACCCGAACCAACCCAATGAGACTCTCTATATAAATAAGAGGAGAGACCCTGGGTGCAAGGTACGCTCTCACAATCCTAATACTTGCTACTCTCAACTAAAACTTTTGCTGACTTAGGCATCAGAGTGTGTTGGACTTAACACCACACCGGTGGGATTTTTTTTTAATAATGTTTTAAAATAAACTTATTTTTAAAATAATATTATTTTAATTGAAAAATAAAAAAATGTATTATTTATAAACTTATTCCAGAAATAATGCTCTGAAAATCGAAGTAGGGCTTGGTCGTCTCTGACCATGTGACACTGTCGTCTCCTGTAGGCGCCAAACTTGGTCGTCTCTTAAGAGACCACTATTGGACATTTAAGAGAGGGTCGTCAAGAGACGACCATTTTTTACATTGTTTTTAATTTATTCATGTTTAATTTATCCTTTATATTTTTATTTGTAATTATTCGTTCTTAAAAGTTAGTTCATTTTAACTAAATTCATCATATTATATAATCTAAATTTTAATTATGTTATATTTTTTCTTCTAGAATTATGAAATTATCTATTGTAGTTCAAATTAAAAAGATATATATAAAAAATTGGAGAATAGTGTTTTATGTTTATATAGATAAAATAGTTATGAATGTCAATTTACAGTCTATCCATCTAATACGTCCCACAATGGGGATGTTGCCGGTTACAATGTGGCTGACAACGAACTATTGGTGCCACTGGTGTCTCTCGATCCTCTGTAGGGTTAAGGTATTGTCCATGCTCCCCACGTCCATATCCATGGTTGGCTCCATAACCATACTGTGGTGGTAAAGGTGGTGTACGATACTGACTAGAACCAGGAATCAATATCATGACCATAGGCGTGGGCGGACCAGCATCATCGTATGTCTGTGTAAACGGTGGAATGTCCTTGACTTTATAATAAATAACTTTAGGTACAGGATCATCAAGCTCTATTGGAACATCCTAACCTACTTGACGACGTCCTCTACGCCGAGGGCCATGAGCAAGAGTAGACACTTTATACGTCTGATGAAGGCTTGAAGATGTCTCCCACCAACGTTACACAACCTATTAATATCTTCCGATGACTAGAGAATACCTATTTGCTCGAAACACGCAGCCTACATGGAAAAACAAATTTAATAATATATATTTAAATTCGAATAGTTTATATAACCAAATTAAAAATTGTACCGTAGCACCAAATGCTCCTCCTTCTCGAGTGATGTATCATTTAGTGATTCAACTCATATATTCTGGATCGTAAGCACCATCGTCGTGCACATGAGGATTTATGATAATAAAATCTCTACGCATGCACCACCTCACCACAAAAGGTGGAGTCTAATCCTGCCATGTGCTATCCCGAATGTCTATGTCATGTATCTTCGATTCCCAGCTGGGCACTTCTGAAATTGCTTGTTTCATACCAAATTGTCTTGTAACTCTATCTGGCTGATGTCACTCAACTACATGAAAGCATATGAGTGGACTTAAGGTGCACCATACGTCATGTCCATTGGTACAGTAGGCAACTAGACTTGCAAATTCCTGAGTATATAGCTCCCAGATCATCTAAAATAGTAATGTAAAAACGTATAATTAATTGTAAATCAATATATACTTATAATTTCAAACAATTAAACAGGTATCAAGCTTGGTGACAAGAGGTCCAACATGTATCTATATTGTATTGTTGGGATTTTCTCTACCTTTAAAAATATTAGAGACTCGTGCAAGCGCACACGGTCACAAGTAATACTCGGAAGTAACCCAAGGTCGAATCCTCAGGGACTTGTTGCTTTTCAAAATCAAGTAATGCAGTGAAATAGTTTAAATATGCAATTGTGATTTAGGAAGAAAATAATGGTGAAATGTTGTTGTTTGGGGTTTTAACTATAAGGCAATTTAATGAAACTCAACCTCCTTGTCTCCTACCTTAGTTTTGATGCAAAACATGGAAAACACACTATGTTAGGAAAATGCACCAGGCGCAATTCCTGACTTTTCTTAGGATTTGAGTTCTACTCTTTTACTACCGCTTTTGGTTGCTGCAGAGACTAGGGTAACCTACAATTATATTCCTATGTGTGATTACAATCCTAGAGAATATCTACCAACTCATTTGCATTATGGGTCAGAGGGTCTATTCCTAGGACCATGTTTTATGCGCTTATTCCTAAGTCACATCCCATATTGGTTTCCTATTATTTTACCTAACTCACCTTTCCCAAGGTTGGGCTTTAGTGTATAAATCAAGTTTCCACTGGCCGAATAGAAAAAAGACGTAAAGAGAAGTTTTTAGAAACCAACCCAAAAAAGTGCCAGGTGCAATCTGGCCAAAATCCCGAGCATGTTGAAAATCAAATCTTTTGACTAAGGCATTCCACAAGGAGGTTGATAACTAATTTAGAAYATAATTAAATGAAAGTAAATGCACGAAAACATAAAGAAAGTATTTTTCATTGAATTTAAATGAATAAACGAGCCGTACAAGGAGTTCTAGCTTAGCCCTCTTCTCTCTCGAGCCTGAGGGGAGTTGAAACTCGCTAAAGAACTTTAAAAGAACCGAATGAACAAAGAACGGAAGTAAGAACTCGAATTAAAAGCACTACGAAAGGTAAAAGCTTGAAAAACAAAGAAATGAACAACTAGAACATGAACATAAACCCTAAAAACGTGTTCTACAACTAGAGAGCATCTAAAAGAAGATGAAATGAAGCTTGGAAGGGATGATTTGCTGA
>NW_019104551.1:653568-679134 GCF_001995035.1 Momordica charantia
GTCGATCGAAGATGGGGGATCACTGGCTGGGCTGTGGGCCGAGCACGGCTCGGGACCGAGCCCCGGGTCGGGGCCGAGCACCGGGTCGGGACCGAGCACCGGGTCGGGACCGAGCCCTTCGTGGCTCAGTGGGCTTCCCTCCGGTTGCTTTCCTCGTTCTCTACCCCGGCGTTAGGTCCTTCTTTGGGCCGGCCCGTTATGTCACGGGCCGGTCTTCCCCAATCAGACTTCAACTTCTTGTCTCGTTTCGGGTCGTTTTTGTTCTCCATAACACCATGCAAATCAGTAAGTTTCTTAATAGCTCACCAGATTTGTCAACGTTTGTATTGAGTCATTTGAGAGGTCTCTCTTTTGTTAGAACTTCTAATAACATGGGGTCACACATGTAAGCATTTAATGTGATTTTTTCTATTTAATTAGACGGAGATAAGTGATCTAGTTATGTGTAAGTTTTGGTTTAATGGAGTGATTATAAAAAGATCATTGGTAAAATATATAGAAACCATAAAATAATTTATAATTTGACGAGAAGCCAAATTGGAAATGTCGAAATCATGTAGCTGACCAGTGGTTTTTGGTCGGTTACATAGGGGTTATGGTCCCCAAGTTAGATATATTATCACGTCAATTTCTCTCCATCCCTTCGGAGAGAAACAACTATCTACTTCTTCTATTTAATGGAGAAGACAATTAAGGCCAATCGTGATTTATCAAAGACTTGGAAGATCAATCCCTCGACTCAAGTTTCAATTATGGATTCAGGTACGCTTCCGCTTATCTTAATTTAATTCTCTTGAATAATCAACATGGGAAATAGATCTATTGTTTGTAAGTTGCGTGTTTTAATTTTTCTAACAAGTGGTACCAGAACCCTCCCATTGTTAATTCTGGAGACGCGTTAACATTATTTGTTCAAAATAAGGGGTTTTTTTATCTTCCATCTTGAATGCTTTCATTCTGTTAAAGATATATTCAAGATTGACATCTTTCAATCTTTTAATTTAGTAGCATTAAGTGCATGTATGGATGGAATTTATGGCTAATTGCCTCAGTAAATTGCGAGCATCTTTTATTCTCTAATTTGGTGCGATTTCGTGTTTATGTAGACCCAATTTTAGGTTTATAATCATTGTTTGCAAGCACTTACCAAACTATAGTCGGCTTTACATGAAAATTATAGTCGTGTTTTATGGGTTTCATGCATTTTGATTATTAAACATAATAATAATAATAAATTATGGAAAGAGTTTGTGTACGTCCTTACAATTGGTAAAGCGAAAATTGTCGTCTTTTTTTATTGGTCAATAAGTTAATATTTTGAATGGCCAAAACAAAATATGAACGTATGTGAATTTGGTACATATTGCATCAATTTTACATTTAATTTCTATATCTTGCATTAATGGATATGAGAGTTCAAACTTTTCATCGGAATTTTTTTTGAAGTCACTGTTTGCCGTTACAATTTCTGAGAGTTATTTATTTTGTTGTTGGGTGCAACTCGGTTGGCATGAATTCAGTATTCATATGTCTTCTTCAATTTACTAATTCCATTAAAATGAGAATTGCATTTATTTTCTAGTGAATTTCCTGGATTCAATGCACGAAACATTTAACATCTGTGTTTAAATTCGGTTAATTAATTCTATAATTCATCAAAGCATGTTACATAATTTAATGTTTCATAACATGAAATTTTAGTAATTATTGTTTAAGATGCACTATGTTTAATGTATATTTGTATGGTGCATTAGATAATATATATAGTGTTATGAAACTTATGCATTAAATTTGCATTATGCTTGATTATGTTGTTTAATAAATATAAATTTTAATTCATAAATTCATAAATTCAAATATGAGTGTCCCCAAGGGATAGTTTGGGTGACTTGGGGCTTCAAGGAATATCCTTGAGGTCTCTCGGGTTCAAGCCACAAGGAGCGCAACTCCACCAGGTACGAGTAGGGGACAGTGCGCATACCCTCCAGGTATAAAAATTGTGTTAAACATATGAATTGACTCATTGAAATTCGATATGTCGTCAAAGTGACATCTCTTGTGGAGATTATTCATGAAAGTGTTTAATATTTGAGTGTTTGTATATTTTTGTAAATATTAGTCGGCTCAAAGGAAGGTTAATATTTGCGTGAATTACGCACATTTTTTTGTGATGATAAATATGTGACAATTATAAGGCTTTTGACATGTGAATAATAAATCGATCCAAAAAGAGGTTTGTTATTTGATGTGTACTTATTGTTAATATTTTATCACTATGCCAAGATTACTGCTAATCAACATTACTGTCCAAAGACTTGGTGTTGATATTGTGTTAAGTATCTTGTGAGGGAATTGACCATTATTTGAATTTTATGATTATTATGGTTAATTGTTCCATATTGACCATTACTAATGTGAGCATTATCAAATGTTTGAATTTCTTTTCTTAACGGCAAATGTTGCTACAATATCTGCTAACCTCAACAACGTACCCATTTTTAATGGCTCAAACTTCAAAGATTTGAAAGAAACCATTCTTATAATTTTAGGTTGCATGGATCCGACCTTGCACTTAGGATAGAGCAACCTCCTTCTCCTTTAGTCAAGAGTTATTCTGATAAAAGGAGATTTCTTGAGAAGTGTGATTGCTCAAACCGCATGTGTCTAACGATCATAAAGCACGGCATTCCAGAGGCATTTAGGGGGTACAATATTCGAAGGGATAACTAATGTCAAATATTTCCTTGTTGAAATAGAAAAGCGTTTTGCTAAACAATAAGGCTAAAACAAACATGTGCTCTTGCAACGTTTGATTTCTATGAAATATAAGGGCAAAGGAAATATTAGGGAGTACATGATTGAAATGTCTCATCTGGCATCAAAACTAAAAGCACTTCAGCTTGACCTATCTGATGGTTTGCTAGTTCATATAGTTTATTGACGATCTCTCTTCCTACACACTTTAATTAGTTTAAGGGTCAGTTATAACTGTCAAAAAGATTAATGGACTCTTAATGAGTTTATTTCTTATTGTGTACAAAAGGATGGGAGATTAAAGCAAGATAGTACAAAAAGTGCTCACCTGGCAAGCACCTCCAAGGAAAAGGCCAAAAAGGAAAAAGAATTAGGGTCTAGCTCCTAAGAAATAATAGCAAGATATCAAAGGTTGTTTCTTTTGTGGGAAACTTGGACATTCAAAGAAGGAATATACCAAGTATCATGGCTTGACAAAAAAAGAAAGGTGCATCTCTTACTTTGATTTGTTCTGAAATAAATTTGACTTCAGTGCCTAGAAACACATGGTGGTTAGATTATAGTGCAACTACTTACATTAGTGTTTCTATGCAGGGATGCCTAAATTACCGAAAGTCAACTGATGTTGAAAGATGCATCTTCGTGGGTGATGGCAAATCAGTAACAGTGGAGGCAATCAGGAATTTTAGATTATTATTATCTACCGGTTTTTATTTGGATTTGAAAGACACCTTTGTTGTTCTGTCTTTTAGGCGAAATTTGGTATCAGTTTCTTTGTTGGACAAATTTGGTTTTCATTATTTCTTTGGAAACAGTATGTTTACTTTATCTTTAAATTCAAATAGTGCTAAAACTGGTTATCTCAATGACCTTGATAATTTATATATGTTTGACACAATTTCCTATAAGAATCATTACATATGGAATCATGTGGTTTAAAACGCAAAGAAGTCAAGAAAATTCGGTTTTTTTATGGCACAAACGTTTGGGTCATATCTCAAAGTCCAGAGTTGAACGCCTTTGATGGTATGTTATGTTCCCTTGACTTTACCGACTTTAAAATTTGTATTAATTGTATCAAGCAAAAACAGACCAAAATAAAGAATTTAGGAGCCAATAGAGCTACAGACGTCTTAGAACTAATTCATACTGATATTTATGGGTCATTTCCTATGGCTTCTTGGAATGGTCAACAATATTTCGTTTCATTCATAGACGATTACTTTAGATACGGGTACCTATTTTTAGTTCATGAAAAATCACAGTCTTTAGACGTGTTCAAAACTTTCGAGGTTGAGGTTGAGAAACAACTTAACAAATCAATCAAGAGCGTTCGATCTGACTGTGGTGGTGAATACTATGGTAGATATGATGGCTAGGTGAACAACGTCTTGGACCATTTGCCTGATACTTGGAGGAATGTGGAATTGTCCCACAGTACACCTTACCAGGTTCTCCTAGTATGAATGGTGTAGCTGAAAGACGAAATCGTACTCTTAAGGAGTATGGTTAATCATTCTACCTTAATAAAGTCATTCTGGGGGACAAGCACTTAAACAACAGCTTATATTCTTGATAGAGTTACCAACTAAAGTAATTGCCAATATGCTTTATGAGCTTTGGACTGGAAAGAAACCTAGTCTAAAATATTTTCATGTTTGGAGATATCCAGCTGAGGTTAGGCCTTACAAGCCATATGAAAAGAAGGTGCTGGAATCCAAAATAATTAGCAACTACCTTATTGGCTATGCTGAGCGATCAAAGAGGGATAAATTTTATGATCCCACACCTAAGAAAATTTTTTAAATGAAAACTGCAACATTTTTTTAGGATTTTTGATAGTGTACAGATTTCTATACCTATCACTGAAGAAGAAGCATATCAGGATCTTCACCCAAACAATTTTGAATAAACTCTTATTCATAATGAAGTGATTGTTCCTCAAAAGCAAATTCAACCACCTCAATAACAAATATCCTGAAGGCGGTCCACTAGAGAAAGGAGAAGGGCTATACCAGACGATTTCATTGTCCTTCTCCAAGAACATGGACATACTAGTAGAATGAGAGAAGATGATCCAATCAACTTTCGTCAAGCCATGCTGGATCTAAATTCTCAAAAGTGGATTGTAGCCATGAATGAAGAGTATAAATCTATGCAAGACAATAAAGTTTGGGAATTTATCTCATTGTCAAAAAGGGCAAAGCCTATTGGTGGTAAGTGGTTTTTCAAAACCAAAAGGAATGTGGAAAGGTATAAAGTATAGGAAATAGAAGGAATTATTTAGATGAAAATTATTATTGTATCGTAGATAAACTACTACCTTGAAAGCAATTTCGGCATGACCATGGGGCTAAATCTTATGTACGTTGGTTGCTCCCCAATGTTAACACAACTTCGAACTCAGGCGTACACTCGCTGGAGCCGAAATGCTTCGAAGAACATGCTCAAAAGTTTTTGTCAGAAGGATTTTGATCTTACTCTCTCCCAAATGAAACCAAAAGAATTTTTTTTCAAAATGAAAAACAATGAAATGTTTTAAAGGACTTAATTAATTGAAATGTTACAAAATAAATTAAAACGCTTAACAATTAATTACCCAAAAATAAATTTTTCAAAACCATAAAAGTGATAGTTATTTTACCTTTTGTCAATATACTTTGTCATTCCCAACATAAAACACTTCCTGTAGCTAATGGTTTTACTCGAAAGAAAGGAATTGATTATAAAGAGGTTTTCTCTCCAGATTCATTGGAATACTCTTTTAGGATAATCATGGCGCTTGTTGCACTTTTTGATCTTGAGCTCCATCAAATGGATGTTAAGACAACGTTTCTCAATGATGACATTGATGAGACAATTTATATGGTACAACAACAAAAATTTGTATTTAGAGACCCAAACAACATAGTATGCTAATTAACAAAATCTATTTATGGGCTTAAACAAGCTTTCCATCAATGGTATTATAAAATTCATCAAGTAATTATCTCATTTGGTTTTGAGATTAATATTATTGATGATTGTGTACATCACCAGTATGCTTCATGATACCAAGAGATTTTTATCTAAATATTTTGAAATGAAATATCTTGTTGATGCTTCTTTTGTATTAGGAATTCAAATACATCGAGGTCATTCTCGAGGTGTTCTTGGATTATCACAAAGAAGCTATATTGATACGATACTTAAAAGGTTTGGCATGCAAAATTGTAAACCTGGTGATTCCTTGTTGCTAAAGGAGATAAATTCAGTCTTAATCAATGCCTTAAAAATAATCTTGAAGTTAAAGAAATGGACAATATTCCTTATTCATCTACAGTAAGGAATCTAATGTATGCTCAAGTATGTACGTGTCCGGATATTGCATATGTTGTTGAGATGTTAGGCAGATACTTGAGTAACCCTAGTATGGATCATTAGAAAGCAGTAAAACGGGTCATGAGGTATTTGCAAAAGACAAAAGATTACATGCTCACATATAAGAGATCAGATCAGTCAGTGATCAATGGGTATTCCGACTCTGATTTTGTTGGATGCCAAGACAATAGGAGATCCACTCCAGATTATATTTGTCTATTGGCTGGTGGAGATATATTTTGGAGGAGTGCCAAACAGACGCCCATAACTTCTTCCACAATGGCAGTAGAATTTGTAGCATGTTATAAGGCATCCAATCATGGAATATGGTTCCAAAATTTTGTCACAGGGCTACAAATTTTAGAGGGTGTTGACAGACCACTCAAAAATATTGTAACAATAAGCTAGTAGCGCTTTATTCCAGTAACAATAAAAGCTCATCTAAGTCTAAATATATAGATATTAAGTTCCTAGTTGTGAAAGAAAAAGTGTGGAGAGATCATATATCCATAGAGCATATTGGAGCAAACTCCATGATAGCGGATCCGCTTACAAAAGAATTACCTCCCAAAGTCTTTCATGAGCATACTACTCATATGGGTGTTATTTTGCACGAGGATATTATGTTTTAGTGGGAGTTTACGTTGCTCTATGTTTCATTTGGACATATATATTATGTATTTTGGATAATTATTCTGATCATAAACATGAAAATTAATTTTATTCTACTTTGCCTCATTAGGTTAAAGATTTTGATCTCACCAAAGTAAGTAAGGACAGACAAGTTGGAAATAGACAATGTACATATCACATTTCATGTAATTTTCATGTTATGCATCTATGGTTTGATCTATGTCATTTAGTTATATTGGTATTGTGACCACCAATGGGTTTAGTTGTGTTTAATTGTAACGAAGACCTCTTTGATCCTTACTGATATCAAGGTTCAAAATGTCAATGTCAATGGAAATATCGAGGTCTCAATTTTACGAACATATCGATGTCGACAGGTATTTGGAGAAAAATCACGGAAATTGTGAAAAGTAATAAAAATTATTTTAATTAGTAAATAAAACTTTAATTGTAGCTTAATTAAGCTATAATTGATCACTTCTCACCATCATATGTAAAAATATGAGTAATTTACTTATGAAAATGTCAATGTCGATAAAAATGTCGGAATAAGATAATGAAGATTGACGAAAATAATTTGAATTAGTAAATTCAAGTTCAACGTGGCTTAATTGTGTTTTATTGATAATTAATCATTTATAACCAAATATAGTGTTTAATTACATAAACAATATATGAAATATTGATATATATACAGTACATATGTGTTTTAATTTTTCCAACATCTTTGGCTAGAACATATACTAACTACCACATCACTGTTTCATTAGGTCAACTAGGAGTAACCTTAACTAAAAGATCAATTAGAAACTAAATTCAAATTTTAACAACGAATTAAAAACTAAATTCAAACTTGAGGACTGAACATGTCACTTAATGACATTTAAGAACTAAATAGAAACTAACTTTAAATCTCGACCAAAACTCATGGTTTTTTAGTATTAAAAAACCAAATAGAAATGAAGCTCAAACTTCAAGGACCCAAAGTGCATTTTATCCTATTTTCTTTTATCTCATTCTCTTTACCACAATTTCAACACACTACTACACTTAATATATTTTTAGGTAAAATACATTTTTAGTTCCTAAGTTTTAGGATAGGTTTCCATTTGGTGTCTGAGTCAAACTTTTATAAAATAGTTCTAAAAGGTTCCTAGAATAACACTTCGTTTGTTCGCATCTTAATTATCAAAATTAAGACCTAACATGAGACTTTAATAGTCACTTTTCAAAAATATGTGGATCAAAATAAAAATTTTAAAACTATGACCAAAATAGATCAAAGTTAAAATATAGAAACTAAAATAAACATTTTAAAAATACCGCCCAAGATCCATCAAGATAACATATATAAAAAGAGCATAAATTATCACTAAATTAAAAAACAAAATTAATAATGTAAAGCCAACAACCAACCTAACAACATCAATAAATAATCCTAATGGTGTTAACTATACATAAACCAACCACATCAAACACATCTGATTCCTAAATAAAATCTATAATCTTTCAACTGTCTATATTATATTATACACAAAAAAAGAACAGACCCATCTAAATCAAACTGCCAAAAATTATTACCCCAAAAAAAAATGAAACAATGCCCTAGCAAGCCCTTCTCAAGCAGAAGTGAACTCGGTCTGGCTCGAGCGACGGTGGTGTCTTCCACGGTGTCGCCGCCCTCTCCCAAACGTTACCGGGTCGAACTTTCGAAGCTGCTCAGCTTCTTGAGGATCAATGATGCATTCTACAGGAGGGATCTTGTATCGAAGATGATCATAGCAGTACGAGTATGTCATGTGCTTCCTCCTGAAACTCTCCATTTTTGTTCTTTTAGCTGCCGGGAGATTGTTGGGGATGGTGGCTTTGGAGCTACGAGTTAGGTCGCACTTGGAGAAGACTTGTTCGATCGGGTCGACTGTGCAACCGTGCAATACGAACTCGGAGAATTCGGCAATATAGGGTGCATATTTGTAGTTGACCTTGTATTTGCCTCCATTGGTAGCCCAGCTTGATCCATCCCAAATTGTTGCATATAAAGTCATTGGCTTGGATGGAAACTCACCACCCATTGAAGCTGTTCTTTGAACCTCTCTTATAGGAACTTCATCCACATAAAATCTACATAGGGAGAAAGGGGAAGCATTAAGTTTTTTATATCTTATAAGAAACAATTTCATTGATGTATAAAATTGCCCCATGAAAAAAAATTCCTAATCCAAGGCAGTCACAAAAACCTATCCAATTGGAGAATAATGTAGAAAGACTATAGTAATGGAACAGAGGAGTGCATTTATACCAATGTAATACCCAAATAAACAACTGTATAAAAAATATCAAAGATCATTAACAATTCGGACTTCATGATCTTCAAACATATCAACGATTACACCTGCAAAAGAACGCCGTGCTTTTTATGGTTGACAATAGTTTAGTTCACGAACTAAACCCTTTTCAATATGTGAGTCAATCCTTAACCTACCATATTTAGTTTCCTATTAAATCTTAGGTATGTGACCACCGTGATTTGAACTCGTTTCTTCTGAGCCTTCCTAACCTTTACTTTTTTCATTGGCCCCAATAACCACTAAGCTAAACAATGGTGCTTAAAACGAATTTAAACAAATAGACATTAAAAAAAGGTACTTTTTAAAGGTAAACTGTAGAGACTAAAACAAAACCTCATTCAAAACCCAACATACCACATACTAAAGGACTTGAACACTCACGATTTTGAAGTCAACATCACTAAAAGTTGAAAAACTATAACAGAACATTTAAAAGTTTAGAGATCAAAACAGACGTTATGAAAGTTTATGGATCAAAACAAAAGATATGAATGGCGCAGGACCAAAATAAGATTTAAAACAATTGAGAAGAATGAAAAAACAAAGGACAGATTCTGTGCCCACCAAGACAAGGCCTAGTCCTTTATGTCTTGGCTTTCCACATAAACAAAGCCTGCACCTGTAGAGATCAAACCACAGGGGGCAAAAGGAAATCATATACTTTCTCATACAATTTTTCAAATGAGAACTATTTGGAAGAATCAAAGAAAAAAAAACCACATCTTTGAAGAAGAAATGGAAGGGAAAAAATAGCTTACATAATGCGAGAATCAGTCCAAAGAATGCTGTAGTGATGGAAATCTTCAGCTGGATCAAACCAGAGACCATATCTTTCTTCTCTCCCAACGTTGGTGCTTCCATTCCCATAAATGTTTGTCTGAACCCTCCATTCTTTGCCTCTGATATTCCCTAAGAACTCGAAATCGATCTCGTCATGGTTCTTCTCAAACATGTCGCCGTTCGACATCTGTCATCCCAGTTAGTGACAGTTACTATGTTGAGTTACAAATCTAGATGTTCAAAGGAATAAAATTTCGTTCTTTTTTAAAAAAAAAATTTAATAAGTATCCTGTACAACTCAAGATTTGTTTGGGAGTGATTTACAAGTATCTTTAGAAAAATTCCAAACCAATTGTTAAGAAAGCACTCCAAAACACTTTTCTCTATCACACTTAAATACTTTTAGGAGTGTAGAACCATGTCATACTTTTTACTAAAGTTTTATAAAGTATAATAAGAGTTATTTTGCTAAAATAGTCCAGCAATTTATAATTTTCTCAAAATCATCTGTTTTGGAAGTGAAGTGATTATATGTGTCTTTAAAAAAAAGTCAAAATCGTTAAAAGTGCTCCATGAGAATTCTCATAGAGTGCTTTTAACCTCAGTGATTGTTAAGGTAGTACTTAAAAACACAAACACCTGTTTTTATTACACTTAAACACACTTTTAAGAGGGTAAAACCAAACCTCAAAGTGATTTGTAGTTAATCACTTTGTACTAAAGCACTTTATTCAGCACCTTTTACCAAAGTGCTCCAAATAAAACTACTCTTACCAGAACTACTTCTTTTAAAAGCACTCTCAAACACAGTGCCGGGTCAAAGAAGTTCTTTTAACAAAATCTAACCCATTACTAATACTAAGTAGACATGGAAAAACAGGGTAAAATAAAAACAGAACAAAATCAAATTGAAAAAATAACACAGATAGTAAAATTATCTTCTGATTATCAGAAACTCATGGGAATGGCTGTAAAAGTTTAGGATTATTGAGAAGCTGAACAGAGAACAGTTCAAAACATTTCTAAAAACTAAACTGCTGTTTGATAACCCTTTTACTTTTAGTTATCTTGTTTCAAAGATCTAGCTTTGCTTTGCTATCTACTTGTTTAAAACATCTTTAAAATTTAAGCCAAATTTGAAGTAGCTTCTATAAAAATGGTGTTAAAAAACCAATAAATTGAGAGGAATTGTGCATAACTTCTGGAAACCCGAGACTAAAAACGAATGCTTCATTTGCATTTTGTTTTCAGTTTTTAAGTTTAGCTTATAACCACTACTTTCAACTCCCTTGTGCTTTCTTGGCTTTGTTATAATCCTTTTCAAGAAATTTCAAAAGCTAAAAAGAAAAAAAGGTAGTAAAAAAATCTTCATCATCAAAACAGGGCCGTAAATGAATCAGAGATTTAATGACACTCACATAAAAAGCAACCACAACTCCAGCAGTGTAATCAGCAGGCAGTTTAATGGAAGCACTGAAGAAGCCATGAAGATAAATATCCTGAGACACAAATCCAGCGCCTAAACCAAAACAAACCCAGAATCAAAAAACAGAAGAAGAGCAAAAATCAAACGCCAAAATCTCAAAACAGAGGACCTGTTCGCTCATCCAGATGAAGCCGAACCGATTTGCCATCGTTGAGAAGGACGAGATTGCCATCGCCGAACAAGTGGCTGTAGCCTTCGTCGAAGGAAACGATTGGGAATTTTGGAGCCGAAGAAGAGGAACAAGGAAGAAGAAGAGGAAGAAGAAGAAGGAAGAAAAAAGAAAAGAGCGCCATGGGAGAATGGGGAAGAAGAAGAAGAAGAAAGCAAAAGAGAAATGGAGAAAGAGGCGCTTTATGGATGCAAGGGCGAGCAGCACCGTTGAGCAATTTGGCTTCCTTCCAAAGATTCTTCCATTTTTAAATCACTTTTTTCAAAAATCACTTTTTTCCACCCTTATTTTAATCCACTTTTTTCTTTTCTTTTATTTTATCCGTGAATTCCTCGATCAGTTTTTGCGCATCTTGACTAACTTCAGAAGACAACTACATGATGATTCATATTTGATAGCTAATAAAATATATAAAATATTAAATTTAAGTAGGTCTTTATCCTGAGTTGAATTCATTTTCTATAAATCCTTCTGATATACCTTAGTTCCTCTAATTAATGAGCTAACTCATGATATTTTTCTGTCAATGTAAGCATAGTTCAGCAGTAATTGGTAAATATTATTTTTTTCGAGGTCGGAAGTTCAATCCCCCATATCTTTGTACTAAAAAAACCTAATTCTTTTCTTCTATTTTAGACTCTCTGTCCTTGAAACTTTTGAGTTTTTTTTTCTTTTCATTTCTTCTCTCTATTTTCATTTTAGTAGGAAGGTTAAGTTTTGATAACTATTTTATTTTTAAAAATTAAGTTGAGAAACACTCTTCTTTTGTCTTGCTATATAGATTTTACAAATATTTTTAAAATCTTTAAAAAATATTTTTGGCTTAGATTTTAAAAATGTTTAATAAAACATATAGGACAAAGGAACAATGAATGAAAGTAATGGTTTTAAACTTAATTTTTAAAAATAGAAAAGAAAAATGAATAAAACATCAACCTAAATATAATAATTTTTTTGAAATGTTATCTTAGCGTAACGTATTAAAGAGTTTTGAATTTGTATTAGAATTTTACCAACAATGACAAAAACTATTTTTTTTAATACGAGAACCAAAGTAAAATTTAAACTTTTTTTCCCTTTATATTACAATTTGAAGGGATTAAATTCGACCCCTAGTTGAGTTTTTTTATTTTACCACTCCTTTAAATTTGAAATTTAATCGGATGAAATTAAAACTTTGTGTAAATAGTATATAATAAAAAAGTAATATTCTTTTTCATTTTTTCCAAGTTTATTATTTTTTATGTCATTTTATAAATACATTGAAGATTAAAAAAAAAAAAGTCCAATTGGGTGAGGAGCAATCCCACTAATTCAATTTATTGCTTAAATACATCATTAGTAGAAAGACTTAACTCCAATTTATTTAGTCAATGGAAAATATTTTATTTTGCATTTAATTTACTTTTAGTTTTATTTTGGGAGGTGTGACAGTGTGTTATAGGTGGCTTTTTGAGGTGTGACACACTCATGATGTACAAGTGTAAAACACAAATTATTACAATAACTTCTATATTTATTTCTCAATAAATTTTCCCTTGGAATTTTGTAATGAAATTTTCTCCCATTCTATATGGTATATTCTGTGTTTATTTAATCTTTAAATGAAAAAGTCAATTATACCCATCAACATTTTACTTTAGTTTTAATAAGGTATTGATATTACGATTATTTAAATATTCATGTGACATACTGATAGAACTAATAAGTGATAAAAAGTAATACAAGAAAACAGGTTAACAAGATAAAATAAAGGTGAGTGAGAGAATAAAAATTGTTTCCAATGTTTTACATCCTACTTGTCCCATCAAATTTATGGTTAGTTAATAAGACAAAATGACAAATGCAAAATACTCTCTGCTTTTTTAAATGACGCATATTTTCGAACTTCCAACTTTAAGAAAAGTGCGTATTAATTATGGATGGGCAGTTGTATTTGCTTTGTTTCACTATATATATATATATATATATCTATTTGTCAATTTTATTTGTAAGAACCACATAATATCATCTCCAAAATTAAAAATTTTTCTTTTTAAATTACCACTAAAAAGACCCAATGTGTACTAAATTTTATAATTCAACAAACTAATGATTATCTAAAGAGTACTCTACTTGCAAGAGTCAAAGGGAAGACGTGGGAATCAAACTTTAGATAAAAGAATTTTAATTAAATCAAGATTAGTCAGCTAATGCATTATTGATGAATATAAAATATAGAAAAAAAAATAACATTTTGATTCTTGAATTTTCACTCATAAGATCACTTGGTCTCTATATTTGGAAACCATAATTTTGGTTCCTCAATTTTTGAAATATGTTCAATCAACTAATGCCTCTGTTAGGTAACTTACAGCAAGATGATTGCATTGATGTGACAGCTAGAAAATATCTTTCGTTACATGAAACCGTAAAAGTGCAATTCCTTACATATGTCGTATACATATGTCAAAATATAAGCATCGTACGTAATGCAATCTTATAGCAATGTGATAAGTCTTGTGATCACATTTTATAAGGGACATTATGTAAATACTTGCTTGTGGAAGACCAACACGATTTTATCTTTTATGTGAATGTATTTGGATTTATGATCATGTTGTTAAGTTATTCGATCATGTTATGAGATGACCAATAACATCCAACGATAGCATGGATTCGCAGCGTGATGTTATATATTCCATGTGGACATAGTAAGGTTTCATCCAATTCCTATTTTATTAGGTCGTGCTACGCAATGGACGTTCTACCACCCAACATTCATAGCATGGATATCTACGTAATGAATGATATTTTTTAACTCTAATATGTCATGTTAATTAACTTTTTCATGAGAAATCTAATAGAGTCGTTAATTGAGGGACAATTTAAACCTATTCCAAAATTCAAGTATCAATAGTACACAGATTTTAAAAAATACGAAACAAAATGATATATAGGCCAAAACTCAAGACCAAAAAGTACTTTTCCCAAAAATATAAATTTCCCTTTACAATCTTTTTTTTTTTTCGTTTTTTTCTTTCTGAAATGAGTGGTAATAATTTAAAAATATATACCACATCCTCAAGTGGGGTTTTTGCAAAAAAGTTCACCTTTTCCTCAAATTTGTTCACAATTGTACAGACGTCAAAAAGGACAAAAGCCACCCTAAAAAATTAATAATAAAATGCATCCTTTTCCAATATATAGTTCACTTTATCCACTTCTTATGAGAATATTCAAAGCTTGAGAAACAAACTTGGATGCAACTTTTAAGTTTTAAGAGTAGATATTGAAGGTCGAGATTTCAATTTTATAGAAACGTCAATAAAAATATTGATAAGATATCGATGTGAACATATATTTATAAAAAATTATAAAAAATATTTAAAGTAATAAATAAATATTTCCCTATTTTTAAATAAGTTAAAAATTATAATATTAAAAATGATTAATATTAATATTATGTCTAGAGTGAAATTTTTTTTTTTTGATAGTTTTTACATTTTGTGTGATTTTTTTTACCATATTATGGACGATAAAATTTTAATACCTGTTTGAAAGTTTAAGAAGGGTAAAGTAAGTATTTTAGAGGCACTTTATTATTATTAATATTATTGTTGTTGTTGTTTTATATGGGGCTAAATATTAAATCATAGTGGGCAAATGATTACAAATTCTTCAAAATATATTTATCATGATCATTACCAAAATTTTTGGGTGCTTAATAATGGATTGTCTTTTAGTCAATTTTTGTTTTTAATAATCTAATCTTATGTTTAATCATGAGTTCTTTGATTATGGTTAAATTTAGGGAAATTGCAAAATCATACTTCCAACCCTAAACTTTTTTTTTTTTGAGTAAATTCAACTATAAAATTTTGTTATAACCAAAGCTCCAAAATTTCAATTTATTAATCCTCCAAATTTATAAAATTGTTGCAACTAAATTCCACCATTATGAACTATTACTAATGGATTGCAAAATGTATAAATTAATTACTATTAGATTATAAGAATATTGTTACAACTAAAGTATCGAAAGTTGTTACAGTTCAAATTAACTCGAAACAATTATATAAGATTGAGAATTGTAATATTAAAAATAAAAATTAATTCAAATTTTGATAACTATGGTTAAAATATGATGTAATTTCATATCTGTACCATGGAATTCAATTATAGTGATTGTTGCAGTTACATTCACTAACTTTCAATTATATAATTAGACCCTTTTTTTTTTGTTATTGATAGCTATTTTAATTATTTAATTGTTTATATTTCTTTTATAAAATTTACTTTTAGTTTTGTATAAGTATATGGTTCAAACTGTCAAATTTTACATTTAAAATAAAAACTTAATATCCTAATAATATTAATATTATTGTAATTAAGTTAACTATAACAACCAATCTGTAGATATCCTTGAACTAAAAAAAAATTGTAGATATCTTTTTTTTTACTTTCTTGCATTTTAATAAAACAAATTATAAATACACATTTTTTTATTTCATAAATACACATAATATATAGACAGATTTTCTTGTAATTATTTGTCTGTGATATAGTCAAAATATATAAAAAATGTTAAGTTATTTCTAAATGTGGATGTCAATAGATATTCTTGAAAAAATTAAAATTATCTAAATTAATAAATCAATCCTTTATCGTTTTAAATTGAGTTAAAATTTTTATTTTTAATATTATGTTCCATCAACGATATTTTATTAATTTTTTCAATACTATAAAAATATCGATTAAAATTTAATACTTTGGACTACCAAGAGGAGTTGGTGGGTAGGGAAATTGGGATTTTTGACCCATTCCAATGACTACTTTGGACTTTTGACTGCCTTTTGATTTTTACCTATTTATGACCCCTCCAGCTCAGATTTCTGACTCTTCCCCTTATTTTGCTTGGTAAAATCACCAAGTTACCCTCAATTTAAAAAAAGAAATCAAACCCAGCCCTCCCCTCCTTTCCCTCCCTGTCTCGGTCCTTCCCCTCCCTCATTCACTATCTCGTTGTTCATCCCAGTCTTCATCCCGGTCTCTCCCTCACAACCAGAAAGTTCATCTCCGTCGTTTCTTCTTTGTCTCCCTCACTTCGTCTCTATCAGAGCTTTCCCCCTTCCCTAATTGAGGTAATTTTTCTTTCGAACTCGCGATCTTATTGTGAATTATTTTCTACCTTTTTTTTTCTTCGTTCTTTGCATGGGTATGAATGATTTCAACCTTCGGCTCTATCTGAAGTAGCCAAGGTTATTATGAAGTTTGATTTATTGTTGCTTCCATTGTTTTGTTTTAATTTTTGACTTGCAGGGTTCCATCTCGACTTTAAGCCCGATGGATTTAGGACCGGGATGAAACCCTGAAAGTCCATTCCAGAAGGATGAACTTTCTGGATTCCATCCCGGGCCTCATCCCGATCCATTTCGAACTGGGATGAGTCCCAAGATGGATTCCAGAAGGATGGTCTTTCTGGATACTAGAATCCAGAAAGTCCATCCTTCTGGAATGGACTTTCAGAGTTTCATCCCAGTCCTAAATCCACCGGGCTTAAAGCCGAGATGGAACCCTAAAAGTCAAAAATTAAAACAAAACAATGGAAACAAGAATAAATCAAACTTCATGATAACCTTGGCTACTTCAGATAGAGCCGAAGGTTGAAATCATTCACACTCACGCAAAGAACRAAGAAAAAAAAGGTAGAAAATCATTCACAATAAGATCGCGAGTTCGAAAGAAAAATTACCTCAATTAGGGAAGGGGGAAAGCTCTGATAGAGACGAAGTGAGGGAGACGAAGAAGAAACGACGAAGATGAACTTTTCTGGTTGTGAGGGAGAGACCGGAATGAAGACTGGGATGGACAACGAGATAGTGAATGAGGGAGGGGAAGGACTGAGACAAGGACGGAAAGGAGGGGAGGGTTGGGTTTGATTTCTTTTTTTAAATTGAGGGTAACTTGGTAATTTTACCAAGCAAAATAAAGGGAGGGGTCAGAAATCTGGGGTGGAGGGGTCATAAATAGGTAAAAATCAAAAGGGGGTCAAAAGTCCAAAGTAGTTATTGGAATGGGTTAAAAATCCCAATTTCCCTGGTGAGTAGAGCCAACCAAACAAAATAAAAATAAAGAAATAGAAAAGAAAAACATCCGACTCGGTGGGGGTGGCCAGCGTAATGTTCATTGACTGCAGGCTTTGGACGTGTCATCCCTCTGATTCTTCTTTTTCATTTTTATTTTTTTCTCTCAACCCACCAAAAAAAGAAAAAAAGACCATAGAATTTTATCATTTTTGGGTGACGAGAGAATTTATTTATTTATTGTTCTTTAAAGTAAAATCACAAAGATTTAAATATTTACCCAAAAATATATATATATATATATAGTTATCGATGAGAAAATCGAAAATCGGATTTTCTAGAGAAATATCCTATATTCAAAAGTATAAGATATCCTGATTGTGTCAAGATTCTCCCTAGATTCAGATAACTAAATTTTTGTATCAGGATTCGAATTCCACAATCGGATCAGATTCAAGTTACCAGGGGATGACAAATCTCTACTCTTTGCTATGCTCACAACACTCTACACTTTATACTCAACTACGAGGTCTCGTCATCCTTTTATTCAAGATTGATGCGAATTTGGCGGAATCCTAGAATGCCTAATTTCTGCATCAACATATATAATTATCTTAACTGTATTTTTTTATAGCAACAGAGAACGAACAAATTAAGGGAAGTAATAAAGACGATCAGAAGCAAAAATTCGGGTGACGGTTGTGGGATCTTCCTCAAACCACACCCTATTAACACGCTGCAGTAGAGTAGCTCTAGCTAACTGGTGCGCAACACCATTCCCTCCAAAAAAATAAAGTAAAAATTAATAAAACGTGAAGTACCTTTAACGGTTAAGCTATAATCATTTAGCAAGAGAAAATCAATGGGAAAGATGAGGCCTACGATTAGGGTCTTTTTTTAAGTACTAAATTTGTTTACTTTAATGGAAAATTTTAATTTTCATTCTAAAATTCTAATTTTATTAAATTAAATCTTAAACTCAAATTAGATGACCTTATTATAATTACTCCTTTTAAGTTAGGTTTCATTGACTAAATATAAACAAAATCTCACATAAGTATAATTCATTTTAACAAAAGTTATTAAGCAAGACAAGATGATTAAATAAATCTCTTGAAACTTACCAATTCTAATGAACCTTATAAATTACTTATCTTTTAACAATATTTTAACAAGTTCATTTAGTTATGGATTTTTTTAAATTTGTACAAAGCCACATATTTGTAACATAAGAACTCATATTCTAATACTATGTTAAATCATTATTAACTAAAAAAGATGGGTTATAATAAATTTATTTATTTTTTATTTATCAACACTTTAACACAATTTCCCGTGTTTTGTAATAAAAGTATTTCTAACACGTTCTTCAAATAAAATTTAATACAAAAGTGAAAATGGTACTATATTTATTCAATTATAAAGTATAATTTAACAAAATTGAAACTTTAGGGTGGAAATGGACCTATCTTACGGATTTCCCGACTAAAAGGTGATTTTTCCCACTTTCTTTTTCTTTTGGATCTGTTTTAAAATGCAACTAATCCAAATTAAAAAAAAAAAAGTAAATAGTTTTAAATATCGTTTTATTGTTATTATTTATTACTATTTTGTATTTTGTATTTTGGCGTTTTTTAAAGCGGAAAAAGAGGAAAATGGTTCGGTGCCGTTGAATGTGATTGGATTTTACTTCTTTCTCCTCCACATTCATATTTACTTGTTGGTTTAAATACTATTTTTATATTTTGATTCATTTTCGTCTTTTGTATTTTTTACTTTTATTTATTTTAATAAATATTTTTGTTTCAAGACTCAAAACATCACGTTCCCAATTTTTATTTATATTTACAAAAATTTCACACAATCTTTTTATATATAATAGAACCTTTTAATAAAAATTTACGACTAAAGGAGTCTAGTGAATGAAATACTATACTGAAATTATGATCAAAAGAATAGGATAAACAATGAAAATGAACTGACCAAAATTATCATATATTAAAACTATAAAGATTAAAATAAACGTTTTTTTAAAATATTAAAATAAACGTTTTAAAATATAAAAATTAAAATGAACAAAAGTTAAAAGTATACCTTATTAATATAAGAACCAACTCCAAAAATACAATAATTAAAAATAGTGTTTTTTTAGTGTTTAAATGTCAATATTGATATAAATGTTAAGATCACACTTTTATAAAAATATAAAGATAAATATTCTTAAAAAGAATTATAAAATATGTAAATTAACATATAAACATTTCATTCTTTTATGTACACGATATTTTATTAGTCACATCTTATATTTTTTTTACGATATAATAAAATCAAGAATTAAAAGAAATAAAAAAAGTCATAAATATATTTTAATCCCATATTCCCAATCCCAAGGGAGAAGTAGCCGTTAGAGTGGGGCTGGGTAAAAGGTCGGTCCCACCGAGAATCTTAAATTCAGAAATTCAGAAATTGTATGCCGGTTGGTGTTTTTTTATTTAAAATAATTTTTTAATAATTTTGGCCACGTGTGTCTGAGGCATGCGTGACAGTGGAGTTACGTACACAGGATTAATTGGACTTCAGCTCCCGAGGGACAAACCACCAACGTTCCAAACTTTTGTATGAGAAGAAAAATTATGTTCAACGTGTATCGAGAATAATTAGAGCGCATACCAAATTTAAACATTGCATTATATTATGTTTGATCAAAAAATTGACTAAGTCTGCGAAGATCCGTAACATGAAAAATTGACTCTCTTGACCAAATTGAAGTGAATGTAAATAAAGAACATGCAAAACAGAATAAGCACTTCGATGTGCAAGTTAGTGGTTGGCCAAGCTATATACGAGGGAGAATATAGTTTCGTATACGTGAAAATAAGATAGGAGATCTTTATTTATAGGTGGGGCTTCCAACAAATCCCTAACGACTCTTCGAATCGCAGTATGTTGTGGATTTTGTTGGAGGTTTGCACCTGTAGAAGTAAGCCCGTAGGTTGGCTCAACTAATAACTCATAGGTGACTGATGTATGAGTTTGGAGTCAGTTCGGTTGATATCTTAGGCGGCTGAGATGTGAGACTTTAGTCGGCTTGGCATGGAACATAGGTCGCGACCATCTTTAGAAGTTCGGCTCGAACTTTACTAAGATCCAAGCTATAAGTTCTTTTCATGTGTGAGTTATTATGCTGGTTGGGAAAATGAATGGAGCCAAAACAAATACTAATCAAAAGGAAGGAATTGGGCCTAAATATTCATTAAAGCCCAATTGACCTCACTTGTCTTTAGGTTTGTTTTATAACAAAACTTTTTTTTTTGCTAGCTGTCTACCTAAATTTTGGCCGTGGGAATTGAAGGTTTTGTGTTGGTGCACAAACGTGGCAGTGGCGGCAAGTAGAGTTGGCAGAGAACAAAACGAGAACTTAATCTGTATTGTGTTGTCGGCAGCCCGTTCTCGTGAGGTTAGTGAGATTTTTGATTCTGTATTCCTAAGTAGCTATTTTCGTAGTGCTTAGAAGCTAAGTGACCATTGTTGTGACATCTAGAGAGAGCTTTGTAGAGCGTTTGTGAGATCCATTGTATTTATCCCAAAATTATAGTAGAACCATCTGTTGTTGCGGAAGACTGAACGTAGCCCATAGTTGGGGTAAACCAGTATAAATTGCTTGTGTCGATTTCTGTGCTTTCCCTATTTTTCTTAGTAATGTGTGTGACTTAGTTTTCACTAACGAACTGTGGAAGGAGAAAATATTATTGGTGGGTGATTTTCCCAACAAGTAGTATCAGAGCGTAGGTTTCAGAGTCATGAGAGACAAATATCAGGCATACCATTACTATGAAGGGGTTCTAAAGTTCAGTGGAGAGAATTTCAGTTTTTGGAAGATGCAAGTAAAAGATCTTCTTACGTGCAAGAAGATACACAAGACTTTGGGGGAAAGACCAGCGGATATGACAGACAAAGCTTGGAAGAGATGGATGAGCAGGCTGTTGCAAATATCAGAATGACACT
Source organism: Momordica charantia (assembly GCF_001995035.1). The sequence continues at coordinate 675,169 of NW_019104551.1, forward strand.
ATCAATGGGGGTATGTAGTCTTGTGTCAAAAGAGACGTCTGCAAAAGAGTTGTTGAAGGCCTTGCAAGACAGGTATGAAAAACCTTCTGCCAATACAAAAATATTTCTATGGACGAAGTATTTTAATATCCACATAGATGAGGGAACCTCGGTGAATTCCCACATTAATGAGCTTACCGATATCTTGAACAAGTTAGAAGGGATGAGTGTCAAGATTGAAGAGGAGGTAAAAGCTATGAGACTGTTGACATCTTTGCCTGACAGTTGGGAGATGATGAAGACCGTGGTATCGAATTCGCTAGGAGAAAATAGCTTGAAATTTTCAGCTATTTGTGATGTCACCTTATCTGAGGAAGCCCGGAGAAAATTAGGGAAAATGTATGAATCTACTTCAGGGGCAGAAAATAGGGTTGAATAAGCTTTAGTAGCTCAGTTTAAGGGGAAAGGCAAGATGAAGTACAATGGGAAGCAAGAACATAGGAATAACAGTGGTAGTGGGAGTTCCAGTGGAGAAGTTGAATGTTTTTGCTGCCATAAGAAGGGTCATTTCAAGAAACATTGCAGGAAGCTTAAGGAGGATCAAGAAAATGAGGATACTCTAAATTACGTGTCAGCGGAGGTGTTAGCTTGTATTGAAGGTAACACAACACCTGTAGACTGGTCATCAGAGTGGGTAGTGGATAGTGCAGCTTCAGTGCATGTAGCTTCAGACAGGAGTTAGTTCACGTCCTTTACTGCAGGAAATCATGGCGTGGTGAGGATGGGAAATGGGAGACTCTCCAAGATCAAAAGACTTGAGGATGTTCGTTTGAGGACTGACAGTGGGACCAAGTTAGTTTTGCATGGTGTCAGGTATGTACCCAGTTTTAGGATGAATTTGATATCAGTGGGGAAGCTGGATGACGAAGGCTATAGAAGTGAGTTTGCAGAGAATAGATGGAAGCTCATGAGGGGATCCGAGATAGTGGTTGTTGGCCACAGAAAAGCTCCAGTGTATGTGTTGAGGTTTAATTTTGCCAGAGGATTAGAGAGACAAGTTATGCACATGGCTGTAGATAGTTCAAGGGGAGACTTGAAAGAACTAGCAGCATTGACAGTCGGAACAGATCAGAAGAATCTACCATCAGTTCAAGTACAACGGCTGCGAAGTAGAGGAAAGGGAAAGGAGAACATCTCATTGAGGCGTTCAACAGACTGTCAGTTTTGAGCCCCAGTTGTCAGACGAATTAGCGAGCTGATGAAGTCGCATAGGTGAAAGGGTGTATTGAGAAAGACTACAGCTGGTGCTGAGGTCGATGGTGAAGTCTCTAGGGTGGCAACAGACTTGGGTGGGAGTGCCAAGTCATCAGTGAAAAAGCTTTCCTTCAAGAGTCATTGGGTGCGAGTGAAGAAGGAAGCGTCGGAGACTACTTAGTTCGAGTGGGAGCACGTGACTGTGTCTCTAATGTTTGGGAGACAAGACCACGTAGGATTGCTTAGTCCTAGGGCAATCACAGATGGAGCCTTGGTTGGTGCTAAGAAAAAGTTAGAAACTATCGGTGCAGTGGGAGTTGAGCCTTGGTTGGTTCCAAGAGGATGTTGATCAGTTAGAATCTGTTGGTGCAGTCAGAACTGAGTCATGAGGGATACTGTTGTTACAGTGGGAGGCGAGATTGTTGTTTTGTCTACAAGTGGGAGATTGTTGGGAAAATGAATGGAGCCAAAACAAATACTAATCAAAAGGAAGGAATTGGGCCTAAATATACATTAAAGCCCAATTTACCTCACTTGTCTTTAGGTTTTGTTTTATAACAAAAATTTTTTTGTTGCTAGCCGTCTACCTAAATTTTGGCCGTGGGAATTGAAGGTTCTGTGTTGGTACACAAACGTGGCAGTGGCGGCAAGTAGAGTTGGCAGAGAACAAAACGAGAACTTGATCTTTAGTACGTTGTCGGCAGCCCGTTCTCGTGAGGTTAGTGAGGTTTTTCATTCTGTATGACTAAGTAGCTATTGTCGTAGTGCTTAGAAGCTAGGTGACCATTGTTGTTACATCTAGAGAGAGCTTTGTAGAGCGTTTATGATACCCATTGTATTTATCTCAAAATCATAGTAGAACCCATTGTTGCGAAAGATTGGACGTAGCCTATAGTTGGGGTGAACCAGTATAAATTGCTTGTGTCGTTTTCTGTGCTTTCCCTATATTTCTTAGTATTGTGTGTGACTTAGTTTTCACTGACGAACTGTGGAAGTGGAAAATATTATTGATGAGTAATTTTTCCCAACAATGCTGGCTCATCACCGTTGAGCATATTAAATAATATCAACACATGGCTGATGAGAATTCTCCTCCCACACATTCAATATTCATTAGGAAGTAGACTAACAGTTCATTCGGGTCCTAATAAATATTTGTTTTTCCTTTTCTATTTGCGTATATAAAAGAAAGAAGATATTAGAGTTGAGAATTAAATACTGATGTGGATGTCTTTTTTAATACAACAATAATAGGGTGGAAATTCGAACTCATGATTTTTTGTTGTTGGAATATATGCCTTAATCGGTTGAGTTATGCTCAGATTGATAATAGTGATGCTGTGTCGGTCGATTCCAAGAGCGATGATGAGTTGAGATGGAAGCTCTTTTATAGCTCACTATTGTGGTACCACCTATTTTAAGGTCTCAAGTTCGAGTCCTATAAGAGGAGAACATACTCTTTCCATTGACAGATAGAAAATTTGTTGGACCTATTTGGTAACGTGGGCGTATCTCGTTTCCAATTTTAAAACAAATATATAAGTGCTCGATAACTATTACTATTTCTTTCTTATTTTTAAGAAATATTTTCGAAATTGTGTATACATTCTGAAAACAACAAAATCAAGTTTTTTCTTTCTCCCGTCTTTTCTAAAACATATATAAAAGTCTTATTTTATCATTATTAATTTACAAAATCTATAAAAAAATATTAAAAAAATATATAAGATACAATTCTTGAATATTTGATTAAAAAAATTAATTTTAAATAAAAAATTTACTTTTTCTAATTTATTAGTCTAGAGAGCGAGAAATAAAACATGGTTATCAAAAATATTTCTATTATAAATATTATATGCCGATTATGAAGACTTGGTGTCCAAGCGTATCCACCATCACACTTGTTTTCCATCCATTCTGTTTGGAGGTGAAAATCGACCACCGAACAGGTACCACCCCAAGAACTAGACATGTCCGACTTTCAGACCGACATCTATAACCGCCTGTCTGACTCCAATCTAAAAATAGAGGACATTACTTTGTAGACAGGTATCACATTTTATCTTGAACTTCTTATTGAGTCTGAGCTGATACTGACTTGAGTGTATGAGTATTTGCCTATTTTGTACAGGTCATTTCTAGACCATACTACTTAGCTATTCCACGTGTTCGACCTTGAACAAATTTGACCTCTCTCAATTTTCCGCATAAACACATTCTGACACTCGTTACACAATTACTATAACATAGCGTGAGCCACAATCCTTACTCGCTTATGCCTACTATGTTCTCACGCCCCTGTATGCTATAATAGCGGCTGTAATTCTTCGTGTAAAATACATCGAAAAGGAAAGAAATACAAACTACTTTGTCTTATTTCAAATTTCACGATACCAAATATCTTTTCTTCCTTCCTTTCACAATAACTTCTATTTATTTATTTCTATGAAAAAAACCAGAAACAATAACTATTTGACAAACACGATTTTGTTATTATTTTTTATTTATTGAAAAGAGAAACCAACAACAAATAGAAACTAAAAAATAAATAACAAAAACATTATTAAACAGCCTTTTCTTACCAGAAATTTTCCACCAACTTACGCAATCATGGTCCAGACTCCAACTTCGAGTAACGGTAATAAAATATAATACCACTAAAAATCTAATATAATTGTGAAAAGATATTTTTAAAATAGAATTTTATATAAGGGAAAGTTATAATAACAATTG
>NW_019104551.1:679264-722841 GCF_001995035.1 Momordica charantia
ACTACTAATCACGAGATATTCTTTTTAATTTGAGGAACATGTGGTAAATCATTTGAAAGTGTGGAGAAATGTTCTTTTGCGATGTCTCAACACAATGTCGATAAATTGAGAATTTGCTGGCGTTTTACCTAACGTTGGTAGAAGTGGGATAGACCAACATTTTTCCAGCATCGATATAGTCTATATTTACATGTTTTGTCAAAAGAGTCGACGAATACTCTCCCAACATACGTCGATTACCTTTTATGTTGCCCTTGTGTTTTAATATATATATATATGTTACGAACATTTTTTGGGAGTGTGGCCGTGAAAACAAAAAAAGCAACAGCTATGGCTTTTTTGAGCAGCCGACTTTGAAAGGATTTTGGCAGCAATTTTGAGGCAACGACTTGGGTATTGGTAGCACAGAAAGGGTCAGATTGAGATCGTTATTTTGGGTAATTAGATCTTGATTATTATGTGAGTGTTTTTCATCCATGTACCTAAGTATAATTGTGTTAAATACTAAGAAGCTAGGGGGCTTTTGTTGGGACATCTAGAGAATTAATATATGTGGGGAGATATTTGAATGCTTATATCCATTCTCATTTTAGTGGAACCCGCACTGGACGTAGCCCATAAACTGTTAGGGTGAACCAGTATAAATTATTGTATCGTTTTCTACTTTCCCTTAATCTCTTATTCGTGTATTGTGTGATTGACTTGTTTACTGGATAACTGTAGAAGAGGAAATTGTTAGAAGTGTCTTAATTACCCAACAAGTGGTATCAGAGCTGTAAGGTTGCTGTATCATGAGATATAGTCAGAAGTCACATCACTACTTCGAGGGAGTTTTGAGATTTGATGGGGAAAACTTCAGGTTTTGGAAGATGCAAGTGTCGAATCTTCTTACATATGAGAATATTCATAAAACCCTGAAAGATCGACTGGCCACTAGGATAACAGATAAAGAATCGACATAGATAGATGAGCAAGCAATAGCAACCATCAGGCTATATTTGTCAATGAACAAGACGAGCCTCCTAACGAGTCAGAAAACAGCAATGAGACTGATTCAGGCTTCCACTGACAGGTATGAAAAACTTTATGCCAACAACAAGTTATATTTGATCATTACGAGATACTTCAACGTCCACATGAAGGAGGGTATCTCACAATGAACTCCTACTATACATAAATGAAGTCACCGATCTAATGAATAAGTTGGATCAGTCTATAGAGATCACTTTTTCAGAGGAGGTGAAGGCCATAAAGTTGTTGTGTTCATTGCTTGACAGTTGGGAGACCATGAAGACGGCTGTGTCAAATTCAATGGGCAGTGGGAATGAAATTCTCAGATATTTGTGACGCTACAATAGCTGAAGAGATTCATAGGAAAGGAAGTGGAAAGAATTCTGCTTCTACTTTTGGGTTGGAAAAACATATGGAATCAGCCTTGGTTGTTCAAAGTAAAGGAAAGGAAAAATGGAATATGAGAAAAAGGCAACTATTACAAATTCCAGATTAGAGTACAAAAATACCTAATCAAAAGTACAAGATTGAAGGAGAAGAAAGAGAAAGTAGACACAAGAATTATAGTGGTTCGGCAGTAGCTTACGTAAACTTTTAGAGTCAAAACAAATTTTATTTGAGTTTCTCGGATACAAGCTGATACAGAAGTACAACCCATTTGGATAAAAGTACTCTGCCTTTTATAACCTCTGACTCCCGATAACTAATAAAAAACCAAAATATGTGAGGCACCAGAAATTAGTTGTAACAAATCACACTCTTGGTTAACCTATTCTATTGTAATCAGAAAGGAAAAATTCTGACTATGCTTTTCACCTTAGTCAATCAGGCATCAACCAATTCCGAGCTTAAGCAGCTTACAGAGGTACTCCAATCTATGAGCAACAAGAGATTTGGTCATTAAGTCAGCAGATTCATGGTGTTTACCTTAAGCAGCTGTAGTTTTCTCTCACTTATAGCATCACAAATGAAATGAAAACGCACGTCAATGTGCTTAGTTCTATCATGAAACGTATGGTTCTTTGAGAAGGCAATAGCACTTTGTGAGTCACGATAAATCTTGACATCACATAAGCCCATGAACATTTAAATAATAATCCATTTTAGCCATAGGGACTCCTTTACAGATTCAGATAACGCCATGTATTCAACTTCAGTTGAGGATAGGGCCACCACAGACTGAAGTGTTGATCTCCAACTAATTTCATTACCGAATAAAGTAAATACATATCCAGTGAGAGACATTCTCTTGTCAAAATCAACAGCATAATCGAAGTCCACATGCCCAACCATCCAATTTGTTTCCTCAATAGCTTTAGTATATAGTAGTCGTTTAGTTTTTGTAACCTTTACATATCGAAGTACCCATTTAGCAGCCTCCTAGTGTGGCTTACCTAGATTACTCATAAAACGACTTATAACACTCAATGAGTGGGCAAGATTAGGTCTGCAGCAAATCATCTCATGCATAAGGCTTCCTTCTAAACTGGCATATGGAACTGACTTTATTCCTTCAATTTCATCTTATGTAGAAGGACACTCACGTGTTGACAGCTTAAAATGTTGGGCTAATGTAGTTTTAATTGTCTTAGTAGATTCCAAATAGAAACGTTTTATCACCTTATTTAAAAATTCAGCTTGTGATATAAACAATAAGCTTCTTCGATGGTCTCTATGAAGCTCCATTCCCAGAATTTTCTTGGCTTGACCCAAGTCTTTCATCTCAAATTCGCTTCCAAGTCCAGATTTTATCTTTTCAATCTCGCTTTAATCTTTAGAGGTTATCAAGATGTCATCGACATAGAGGAGGAGCAGAACAAAGACAATACTAGTAACAACTTTCTTATATACACAACAATCATAAGAATTTTTCTTGGATCCCTTTGAGGTGATAAATGTATCAACCCGTATAAACCATTACATTGGGATTGTTTTAGCACGTATAGAGACTCTTGTAAGTGGCACATAAGGTCTTCTTGACGAGTTTCAATAAAACAAATAGGTTGTATTGTTGGGTGTGTTGCCCTAAACTCGCAGTTTGTATTTATGTAAAAACAAATTTATATTCAATAAAGTTATATTCAATCAATTTGTTGTTGAATAGCATTGCATTGTCTAAATCTAATAAACTAGACATCCAAGGTTATTGTAATGTAATTGGGACAGTATATATACTGGGTATATATTTGATATACCCTCGATATATAAGTGGATAATGTCTTGAGAATAACCTAAAGGGTCTATGGTATATGGATAAGGTTTGATACCTTATCCTTGCAACACTATGGACACGACCCACTTTGTAGATGTTACAAACGACCGAATCTAGGTCGTTCGTGTGGAGATATGTGAGTGGGGGTATCTTATACAATGAGTTTGTTTAAGACCGGACCACGAATTAGCCAATCTTTAGATGTAACACCGTTGACTAACAGATTGCTATTTCATAGGATGACCAGACAACTCATTCTCAATCGTGAGTAAGTTATGAACTCCTGCCCGTGAGGGCTCGTCCTTTGATTTGTATGGGTGAGAATGGCTCGAGTCGCTGACTCAACATTCCCACCATTTTGGAGACGAGATCGAGTGGGGAGTTGGGAACATAACTACACAAGATGGAATTCACTTCTACCTTATTTTAGGGGAGTGGATGAGTGTTCCCTTTAATGCTGACTTCGGGACTTGAACAAAGAGTCTCACCCCTCTCATTGGCCGAGAAGGACTTCCGGTTATTGGTCGGACCATAACCGGGTTGTTCATTAAAGGATCAGTGGTACTTAAGGTACAAGATGTAACACAGGGGTAAAACGGTAATTTAACCTATTTGTGGTTACAAACACTCGTGAATGATTGACTGGCCGTTAATGCTCGATATCCATGGACACAAAACTATTCTATAGTGAAAAGAGTTCAGCTACAGGTTCTTAGTGGAGTAACCCGTAGTTAACGTATGTTGATTAAGGTGGTTAATGAGTTTAACCAATTAAACTTGTAACATTGGAGCTTCTGATCTATAGGTCCATTAGGTCCCTTTGCTAGCTCGTAATTAAAGGGTGATTAAGAACATTAAATCTTGAAAGGAATTTGAATTGCTCATATTAAATTAAAGGGAATTTGAGTTAATTGTGTATTACACAATTTAATCTAATGTATGATGATACATTATAAAACTATATATTATGAGAGGGTAATATGAATTGGATTCATATTGAAACTATGGATCAATATCATTTAATTAAATTAAATATGATTTAATTAATTAATTAAGATTTAATTAATTATTAATTAAATTAAAATTATTTAATTCAATTAATTATTTAATTCAATTGATTTATTAAATTAAATATATATTAGTTTTGTTTAATTATGTTTTAACATAATTAACAAAATACCATCTGGTGAAAATAAGGTGGAGAGTGGGAGGTTATTACATCCCCTCTCTCTCATCCCTCTTTCATTAAAACACAGCAATGGTGTGTTGTTGGAGTTGGTTGTTTTTCCCACTAAAACAAGTCTCTCCATCTCACAATTAAGTAATTTTCAACAATTCCTTTTTTCGTTTTCTTTTCCCGGAAGGATCCCACAATCCGTTCTTGATCTTTGAGATATAGCAAGATAACGTGGTGGTAATGTTCTATTATTTGTACTATCGTACGTTTTGGGTTCGTTCGTTCGTGTCGAAACAAATTTTGTGCTCGAGGAAGGAAGTTCGTCTATGATCTTCAAATGTAAGTCGTTTTCTTTCTCCCAAGAGGCTTAACTTCAACTTTAATAGACATATTATGGTTTTTGAAAACCGGTATTATTTCGTTTCTAATTCGAATTGAATCATAAGCGATCAACCGCTTCCACTTGGGATTCGATCCCTTCACGTATCATGTTTATATTTTCTTCTAGTTCTCCATATAATAAAGAGATTGTTACGTCCATTTGCTCAAGTTCGAAGTCGTCACGGTGAGTGACAATGGATAATAAAATCCTCATGGATGTATGTCTAACAATCGGTGAGAAGATTTCATTGTAATCTACACCTTATTCTTATGTAAAACCTTTGGCAATTAGTCTAGCCTTAATAAGTTCTTCAAAACCTTTTAAGCCTGGTTTTAGTTTATATATCCACTTACAACTGACCAATTTCCGATCTTTAGGTCTGTTCACTAGCTTCCAAGTTTTATTTTTGTTTAGAGATTTCATCTCTTGATTCATTGCCTCAATCCAGAGGTGAGACTGTTCTGAATTTGTAGATTTTTTTGCAGCTAATGGGTTCTGAATTCAAACATTCTTCAAGAAAATTTAGGGCGAAATCAACAAAATAAGTGTTCAAATCTTGAAGGTTGCCTTATTGTTCTTTTGTGTCGATCCATTGTGGCTGACAGTTTTGGAGATTTTCTCCTTCTGTAGACTGATTTTCAATAGGTTGAGCATCCTTTTCTGTTACATCTGCTTCATCAGATTCAACCATAGTTTTATGGTTTGAATGTTCAAGTGAAATTTCTTTTATAATTTATTGTATCTCTACTGTTCTAGACATGGTTTCTGTTAATTGGAGTTCTATCTCACATGTCTCAGGCTGTTTTGAAGGTGTGGTCTTTTGAGATTCAGACTAGGACATAATTTCTTCATTAAAAGTAACATCCCTGCTGATGAAACATTTATTCAAACCTTGTTCAAGAGACCACAATTTATAGCCTTTTACTACATGTGCATATCTAAGAAAAATACATCAATTTGCTCTAGGATCAATCTTCCCTCGCTTAATATGGCAAAGGCAACATAACCAAACACCCTTAGGTAAGATAGCTTGGGAGGTATACTGGTGCAAACTTTTTGAGGGGTTTTGAAGTTTAAAGCAATAGATGGACTTCTGTTGATTATATATGTGGTTGTATTTACAGCTTCACCCTAGAAAACCTTAGGCGTCATGGCGTTGTACAACATACACCTAACCTTATCAAGTATTGTTCGCCTAAACCTTTCTACAAGACCATTTTCTTTGGTGTTCTAGGAACAGTAGTGTCTTCTAATCCCACATGCCTTACTGAGTTGATTAAAATTCTCATTGAGAAACTCAAGACCATTATCTGTCCTTAGCATTTTAATCTTCCTATCAGTTTGATTTTCAATGAGCATTTTCCATTCAAGAAACTTATCAAAGACTTCATCTTTATACTCCAACATATAAACCCATAATTTTCTAGGGTAGTCATTAATTAAGGTCGGAAAATATCTTGAATCACCATGAGTAGCTACTCTTGAAGGACCCCAAAGGTCATAATGGATGTATTATAATCTCTTAGAGGTTTTATATGTTATTGATTTGAAGCTTCGTCTAGAAGCTTTGCCAAGTATGGAGTGGTCACAAAATGAAGTGTAGAGGATTTAACACTTCCAAAGTGACTTTGTTTATTTAAATGTCTAAGCCATTCTCACTAACGTGGGCAAGCCTTTTATGCCAAAGCTCATTTTGCTTTGTAAATTTGTCAGCAACTGAGTTCAATTTTCCAGCTAAAGCACTACCTTAAAAAGTGCATAGTCCATTCTTCAAAATCCCTTTAAATTTACTCCTAGACCTTTCTACACAGTCAAAGTATCATTCTAAGATCGGCAGTCTAGGCCAAATTTGTCTAGTGTTCCAAGTGAGATGAAGTTTCGTTTGAACCCAGGTACAAACCTCACATCTGATAGAACCTTGATTGAATTATCAGCCATCTTAAATCTTATTGATCCAATCCCTTTCACATCACAATGTTGGTCATTACCAGCACAATATTGCCTCCTCCAAACTCATTTAATTCAAAGGAAAACTGTTTAAATGGTGTCATGCGGAATCTACAACCAGAGTCCAAGATCCATTCATCATTTGCATCAAAATAAGACACCATTAAGACCTCTGCTGACTATATCCTTCATGAACGTTTGCTGCTACTATATTTTCTTTTTTAACAAGTAGTTTTCCAATTTTCTTTAAAATAGTTGCAGGTAATTTTCTCCTTTTCCTTTTGGAAGTTTTTGTTAGTTTGTTTATCCAGATATTTATGAAACTTATTTGACTGACCTTTATTGAACTTATTCTTTGCAAACAAAGCTTCAGATTCCTTCTTTTCAGATTTGAGCTTTAATTACCTCAGTGAATCAAGAACAAGGTCTACTGTTAAGTTTTCTCTCCCGTACTTTATTGCGGACTTAATCTCCTTGTACAAAGGAAGGAGTTCAAAAGAATTACAACTTGATTCTCTACATCAATCTTCTCTCCAATATTGACTGGGTCCATACAAATAGAGTTATACTCCTCTAAAGTTTCCTCTAGATTCTTGGAGGGATCCATCTTGAAGCTAAAGAACGTATCTTTTAAGTAAATTTTGGTTGTGAGGGATTTTGACAGATACAAGCTTTCTAATTTTTTTTTCACATGTCAGCTACATTTTCAATGTCAATTACTCTCCTGAACACATTATGAGATAGGTGTAAAACTATTGTACTCTAAGCTATTTATGCATTTTCTAATCTTTCTGCTTCAGTAGTCTTGTTAGGTAACTTACTTAGACCTTCTAAGGCTTTAGCCACCTTCTGTTAGCCCAGCAGTGCCTTAATCTTTTTTCTTCATAAGCTGAAATCTCTCTTTCCATCATATTTGTTTAATTCCAACCGAGGCGGATATTGCTGACACCAAAGATTTTGAATTTCGAGTGAAAGATTCACTCATTCAGTTAAGAAGCTCCAGAAGCTGAAAGCTAAATTGATAACTAACAAACTTGGATTTCAGGAAAGTTATCAATTTAACGAAAAAGAAGCACAAGCTGGCACAAGGATTCTTCTACCGTAGGGCTTTGATATCAGTTTGTTACAAATTCCAGATTAGAGTTAAAAAATACCTAATCAAAAGCACATGACTGAGGGGGACGAAAGAGCAAATGGACACAAGAATTATAGTGGTTCGGCAATAGCGTACGTCCACTTTCAGAATCAGAACAAATTTTATTTGAGTTTCTTGGATACAAGCTAATACAAAATCACCTCATTTGGATAAAAGTACTCTGCCTTTTATAACGTCTAACTCCCAGTAACTAATAAAAAACCAAAATATGTGAGACACCAGAAATTAGTTTTAACAACAACAAAAGTGCAATCAAGATAGTGGTAGTAGTAGTTGAGATGTGGAGTGTTTCTATTGCCACAAGAATGACACATCAAAAGATTTTGTAGGAAGCTTAAGAAGGATCAAGAAAAAGATGATTTTGCAAACTACATGACGGCTGAGGTGTTGCTAATGAGCTCTGAGATTAGCACAATATCTATAAAGAAGACATTAGAGTGGGCAGTAGATAGTGCAACCTTAGTACACATCGATTTAGACAGACAATTGTTTACATCTTTCACTACAAGGAGCTTTGGTATGATGAGAATGGGAAACAACAAACTCTCCAAGATCTAGGACATTTGAGATGTTAATTTAAAGACTAACAGTGGAACTGAGATATTTTTTAGGATGTGCCCAGTTTTATGAGGAATCCGATATCTGTTGGGAAGTTGGATGAAGATGGTTACAAGAATGAGTTTGCAGATTGTAGCTGGAAGCTAGTGAAGGGATCCAAGGTAGTGGCAGTGGGCCACAAAGAAGCTTAAGTGTATGTGTCTAGATTTGTGGTTGCCAGGGGATTATAAATACAAAGTATGCACAGGGCTGCAGATGGTTCAAGATGAGACTTGGAATGACCAGCAACAATGACAATCAAGATAGAAAAAGAAAATTTGCCATCAGTTCAAATACAACAGCTGGGAAGTAGAGAAAGGAGAAAAGGAAATAGCTTAGTGAGTTGTTCAACAAGTTGTTAGACGGTTTGGTGATTTGATGACCACAAACGGTTTCACGTAGGCAAAGGAGTGTATCGAGGGAGAAGACTATAGTGGGTATTGAAGTCAAGGGTAATGTCTCTAGAGTGGGAATGAACTTGGTGGGAGTGCCAAGTCATCAAATGGGAGATCTACCTTCAGAAGTCGTTGAGTTTGATCGAGGAAGGAAGCATTAGGGATCACTTAGATCGAGTGAGAGCATGGTGGCTGTGTCTCTAGTGTCTGGAAGACAAGACCACGTAGGATTGCTCGATCTCGGAGCAATCATAGATGTAGCTTGGATAAGGCAAGCATAGGTGGAGCCTTGGTTGGTGCCAAGAAGATGATAGAAGTTGTTAGGTGCAGTAGGAGTAAAGCCTTGGTTGGTGCCAAAAAGACATTGATCAGTCAGAACTAAGACATACGGACACTGTTGTTGCAGTGAGAAGCGAGATTGTTGTTTAATTGTCTCCACGTGGGAGATTGTTAGATGTGGATCAAAAAAACAAATGGGCCTAAAACAAACAAAAAAGGCCCAATTACCTTTTCTATTGTTGGAATTATGGAGCCAAAACAGGAAATACATGTCTTATGAAGAAAATGATTTTTCAACAATATTATCACTTCCCACCAGAAGTAGGATATTGTTGTCTTATAGGATTACAATATTGTTTTCCTATAAGAATTAAGATGTTTGGCCTCTTATAAATAGAACCCTTATGTTAAGGTTTCATTTGTACAGAATTCAAATAAAAGATACTTGAGTGGTTGTGGGCAGTGTTGAAAAGAATTCTGTATCCAGTGGATTTAGTGAGTATTTTTCATTCTTGTACCTAAGTATAGTGTATTATAATATTTAGAAGCTAGAGGACTTTTGTTGGGACCTCTAGGGATATTTTTGGGGAGAGTTTTGTATTCCAATCCTTAAATAATTATTAGTGAATTACCCACATCTAAATGGAAGACTGGACGTTGCCCTTAGTGGTGAACCAGTATAATTTGCTGTGTCGTTATTCTTGTGCTTTTACAGTTTTCTTCCTATTTTCATATATTTTGGTTATGTTTGGATATTTCTGTGGAAGGGGAAATTATTGAAGGTTTTCAATTTCCCAACATATGTTGCCCTTGTTTTTTAACATATGTATATATACGGGAGTGTGGTCGTGAAAACAAAAAAAGTAACAACCATGAGCTTTTTTAGAAACCAATTTTGAGAGGATTTTGACAGTAATTTTGAGGCAGCGGACTGGGGTATTGACAGTATAGAAAGGGTCATATCAAGATCATTATTTTAGGGTAATTAGATTTTGATTATTCTTTGAATGTTTTTCATTCATGTACCTAAATATAATTGTGTTAAATACTTAGAAGCTATGCGACTTTTGTCGGGACCTCTAGAGAGTGAATATCTGTGGGGAGATATTTGAGTGCTTGTATCTAATCTGATTTTAGTGGTACCCGTATCTGAGCGAAAGACTGGATGTAGCTCATATACTGTTGGAGTTAACCAGTATAAATTCTTGTGTCATTTTCTAGTTTCCCTTAATCTCTTATTTGTGTGTTGTGTGATTGGCTTGTTTATTGGATAACTGTGGAAGGAGAAATTGTTTGGAGCGACTAATTTCCCAACAAGGCAGGCGAATGAGGGTTGGTGGGCCTTGGCATGCACAGGTGGGAGATGGTGGGCGTGGTTGCGCGCAGGGGGTGGTGGGACATTCGCTCATGTCATTGGCCATGCCACTAGCACACAATAGATGCCACATGCCAACGCCTCCTCACCCATCACTTGCGCACAGTGCGTAGCACTCATCGGTTGTGTGTAGCACACATCGCTCATCATGCTTTGACCATCACAAATGACTTCATAGGAATGTTATTAGGACGAATTAAGAATATTATTAGGATATTAAGGGTATATTAGTAATTAGTCAGGGAAGGTTCTAGAGGGTTTGATTATAAATAGAGTGAGCGAGAAGGATTAAGGCAAGCAATCATTTAATTGGTTTAGACTTCCGTACAAATACTTAAGAGAGGGGAGGGGGTCCAAGTACCCTTGAATCACATGAGAGTCATTATGTTGAACTATCTTTTATATTTCAATATATTTCTAGTTGTTCGGGTTCTATTAATTTGGTATCAAAGCAAATTCGATTTTGGCCATGGGATGGAGGTTGAAAAGATCTTGAAGATTCTTCGTGAAGAGATGGGGCAATGGTAGAATGAATTGAAGAGTGAAGTAGCAGTTATACTATTGAGACACTACAGAGAAACGCTAAAATAATGTTACACTACAGAGAAGCACATGAAATCGAAGAAAGTACACTAGCAAATCCAAAAATATTCGTGAGGGAATCAGCCATCTTAAGTGGTAATAAATTGAAACTACTAAAGTGAGGGAATACAAAGAGATTATTGACGACACAAAAATGTAAGTATTATCATATTCGACATATGTTGAACAAAAGCAAAAAGAATAAGGAGTTGTTCAAGATAAAACATAAAAGCACTATTGGAGAATAGAGGAACGGGTTGAGGGAGACAAATTAAGACCTTTTGAGAAAATTGTCTCCTCCTTCATCCTCTTCGAGTCTTCACCTTCCACCATAAAATCGACAATGACCATTAATCTATGTACAAGAATCCTTCCTTCGTTGTGGCACACTTCTTCCCCATCTGCTCTCGTGAGGTCTTCAAATTCCGTGGACTACGACACCCCTCAATCGTAACCGTTCCCTCTCCGATGTGTTTCCCATAATTGTCCCAACTTTTGATCTTCTCCACCCTTTTTTCTCCACTTCTTTTGCTTTCGTATGAGCTTTTTCTCTCTCAACTAGTTTCTCTATTCTCGAATAGTGCTTTCTTGTTTTATATTGAACAACTCATTATTCTTTTTGCTTTTGTTCAACATATGTCAAATCTGATGATACTTACATTTTTTGCTCTTTCAATCTCTTCATACTCCCTCAATTTAGTAGTTCGCAATTTCTAACCATAACCACTTAAGATGTTTGATTCCCTCACGAATTTCCTTATTTCCGAATTTGTTGGTGTATTCTCTGATTTCATTTACTTTCTCTAAACTGTAGCATTCATTGTCTCTTCAATTGGCTTAACCTCGACCCTTCTTATAGACATATGTCTCGATACTATAGTTGCTACTTCACTCTTCAATTTATTGATCAATTCATTTTCCATGCATTACTCTATCTCTTCACGAAAAATCTTCAAGATCTTTTCAACCTCCTTCTCATAGCCCAAATCTTTCCATTGCTGGCTGCATACCGTCCAGCACATGATGTCCATGCCTGCATCGACACTTGTGATAACCTCACAATTCACCTTGCTACCACCCTTGCTTGCTAGGCGCCAGACACTTGCTTCTACCATGCATCATTCACCTCCACACTAACCCTAACGCTACTGGATGCCACCCCTTGTATTAAGGACAACGGTACCTCACGTATCCCAATTTTCTCTATAATAATTTGATATTGTCCGCTTTAGGCATAACCTTCACGACTTTGTTTTTTGTTTTAGCCAAAATAGCTCATAGTAATGAAGATAATTGTCCTCTCAACACCTTGCGCATGATTTTTTTTCTTCTCCTTGATCTAGTTTTTGTAAGATATTTTCATGTTAGTTAGTCTTGGAAAGACATTTTCCAATTAATTTTATCTAGGAAACTATTTATATATATATATATATCTTTAAGATTATATATTTATTCCTTTTTAGCTAGAATTTCCTTTTTTTATTTTCCTTTCTAACAGGATTTGTGAAGACTATCTAAAGCTCATTCATGAACTTGAGTAACAACTTCGATAATGAAATTTTAGTCATTTAGATAATTTTATTGAGAATATTGAACTTCACCCCTATGTAATTATTGTGCATATAAGCTTATATTGCATGCCTTCAAAACATTTAAACTTTATTGGTCATCAAAATTATAGAGTGTTTTGACATTATAGAGGATGCTTCGATCTAGCTTACTTCTAAGTTTTCACTTAAGAATAATTTGTATCTAACTTATCATTTTAGTAATCAAATTGATCGTAGAATTTTAGTGTTTTGTATATTACGAGTTCCTTTGCCAATTCACTAAAGTTTGTGTATTACTAAGCTGGTATTTTAACCTATAATAAATTAAGAGATAAAAATTAAAATTAAAACCTTTAAAATATTAAAAACAAAAACTTGAAAATTGTTGCCTAAAAATTATCTCCAACTCACTTTTCATCAACTTAAATTAATGACAAAAAAGAGAACTTGGCGAAGGACCGAGTCAGATCGTTAATCTAAAATGATGCATTACACTAACAAATTGTTCATTGTTTCTATCAAAGAGTTAATTCTTAGATATTTTGTCTTTTCCTCTAATGCCCTTTTGAAAACATCAAGATTATGAAACAAAACAACCAATGTTCTTGTTTATGATTTCTAGAAAAGATAAAATATAGCCATGCTTGGCTTTTGGGGCTTTCCTTTTACATTATGTATTTCTCAATTTTTTCTTTTAATTTTTTAATTGCCATTCACTATGTATGGAATGTAATTATGGATATATATTTAGTTTAGATTAAAATTTTATTTTTGATTATAAACTTTGTTTTAGTCTTAGAAATGTTAAAAGGTACATTTTTGTTCGTGGTTGTCATGTGACTCCAACATATATACATCTCCATAATATATACTAGCACACCAAATTTATATCATCATCCATATCTATTAAATAATTGACGGTAGGATAATGATAATGATTAAAATGATTGTTATTTTAAGTTCTTAAAATTACAATATATTTTAAAATTTTGGATGACCCCTGAATAATTGAATAATTAAGTTATGCTCATGTGGTCGTCCTCTTAATTATTATTCCTTTAGTTATGAATAAAATTGTTAAAATGTACATTTTTTTTATTGTTATCTATTTTTGCTTTTTAATATCAACTTAATATCAAATTATGTGACTCCAATAACGTCTCCATATACTAATAGACAAATTAGAACTCGTGTCATCCATATATGTTAAATTATTGAGGATAGAATAATTATAATGATTTTTTTTTTAAGTTCTTGAAACTAAAATATATTTTGAAAGTTAAGAAACAAATTCATATTTAAACTTTTAATTTAAGTTTAAATTATTATTTTGATTCTTGAATTTTCAATGTGTATTTTATTTTAGTTTCTAAAATTACCTATACTTTGATTTAGTCTAACAACCTCTTAGGACGATGTGCATCTCGAATATTTTCATAATAATATGATATAGTATAATTTGGATTGATGTCGACTTAAATTTACTCTTAGTTTCACCTAAAAAAATTGTATAAAAGAAATACTTCCATTATTCATATACTTCTTTCTCTAATGGACATGGGACATTATTTGCATTTTACATTCTTAGCAAAGTTTTGGATAAGCCTTATTTTACTTGATGATCAATAAATGTATGCCAGGCATATTTTTGTTAAATGATTAAAAAAATGAAGTCAATAATTTATTTTATTTTATTTTTATTTTTATGGAAATCTAAAGACTAAATAAACACATTTCAAATGCAAGATATCAAAACAATATTTCTAAGTTCAACATTTAATAAGTAGTACAGGGCAAGTATTAAATATTCATCATATTTTTAATAGCGGGTTGGTTACACCTAGAACCGAAATGAAAATCGAGGGTTTCGTAGTTTAAAAATGCCGAATCTCGTCTCAATCATCATTTGTCAGGACTATTCGGAGTAAGTTCCTTGGCTTGGACATGCAGGAACGAAATTTTTATATGTTTCATATAGGTTCAATACATGGTCATGGTATTAATAAGGTTAAAATACTATTTGGTCATGTACTTTCAGCTTTGATTCATTTGGATCCTTATACTTTTAATTTTAACTTTAATTACTTTTAAAATGTTCATGTTTTGATCCATATACTTTTAAAAAGCGACCATTTTAGTCTTATTTTCAAAATTGTAACACAAATTCTATACCTAACGAAAACCTTCTAATATAAAGTCATGGTTAACATCTCAAGAAATATATTGAGTACTGTAGTAATATAAAAAAAATGAGATTAAAAATAAAATTTAGAAACAATGATAATTTTTTAAAAGTTATTTTGAGGGTAGAAGGACAAAAATAAACAAAAGTTGAAGCTTATAGAAAACCACAATAACTAAAATGAATGAAAACTAAAATTACAGTAGTATTTTAATCTATTAATAACAAAAGTTTTCAATTCATTCAATACTTTATCGATATTTCCATAAAATCGAGACATCGACTTATTTCTCGTCCTCGGTGGCAGCAACTAAACGACAAATTTTGTTGCACGCGGAGGGCTGCCGGCCTTAGGCGGCGGTGTGAGGATAAAAGAAAGTTAAATTGTAGCAAAATCGGATGGAAGACAACAACTTTAATTTGCTGCATTGCTCTTCACTTATATATATTTGTGTGCCTCTCCCACTCTTCTTCTCAATCTCTCTATTTTGTGTCTCTGTGTGAGTGACAGAGTTTATTGGAGGTAATTTCAATGGCGTCCAAACGAGGCAAGTTCCAAATATTGGCGAGGCCAGTCACAATTTTGGGGCATGTGGTGGCCATGGCGGTGGCAGCTCTCATTCTTGCTTGGATCCTCCATTTTAGAGAAGGGGTTGCTCTCAAATCAGCCAACAAGCTCAAAATTCTAAATGTCAGTCTCGCTCTTCATTTTCTTCTCTCGAGAAAAATATCAATTTTTATCCTAAACTTAGCCACGTGTATTGATGTATTCTTTATATATTTTGATAAGTATTGTAATCTTTATATTTGCCTAAGTGTTTGCCATTTCTACCTTTTGATATTTTTTGTTTCAAAAGTCAATGAAAAAAAGTGTGAGGTAAAAAGTGTTAGGCAGTTGGGGTGGGATTACTTGAAGTATGCGCAAGCTGACTCGAATATTTATAGATATATAAAAAAAGAGTTATTGGAAAAAGGTATTCTCATCGAATTAGAAATATGTATCTAAATGATAGAGTGTGTTAAAATTTATGATGTTTGGTAGAATTGTTTTTTTTTTTAATACATCAACCTGAAGGGTGGTGTGGATTCAAATCCACGACCTCTAAATCGAAAATAGTTGCCTCCACCAATTGAGTTAAGTTTCTATTGCAAGTTTGATAGAGTTATTTAATGGTCAAGTTTGTATA
The DNA here is from genome assembly GCF_001995035.1 of Momordica charantia. The sequence continues at coordinate 695,297 of NW_019104551.1, forward strand.
TTGATCTAACTTAATTAGTATGAAGCTTTGATTTTATTAAGATGAGTGATGCTTTGAATTTCGGAGTAAAAATTGCTAACATTTATTTAAGTTAGAATCTAATCTCTTCCTCACTGCCATTATATTTTATTGTGAAAGGCTGCGGTTTCTTCTCTAAAGGTTTTGACGAATTTTTTTTTTTTCTTTTGTATCTTCTTTGTTTTTCAGCTGCATGTGGTTTTGATGGTGGTTGGATTCATCTTGTTTGGGGGAGAAGGTATTGGCAAAAGGCATATTTTAATCTAGACTTGTTTTTATCATTAAAATGTGGAAATGAAAACAAAAATTTTAAGTGGCCATTACAAAAATAGCACAAAAAATAGTATTTATATATCTCTCTCTCTCATTATGTTTAAAATTTTACAAAAATGCAATGAACCAATAAAAAGTATCCTTTGTGACCTTTCTTGAAAAAAAAAAGTAATGATATTATTGTAAATACATATTTATTTTTGCCCTTTAGTGTAATTTTCATTAAAAGAAAATTGTTAGAGAGTTGATGGCAAGTAATTACTATTAATTATTTATATCAACATATATGTAAATTAACGATATAAATGAATGATTAACTCACCTTAGTTACTTTTATCACTCAATTAGCTACTAAATTTTATCTTAAAAAATCTATTAAATGAGTATTTTATTAAGATATTTTAAGAAATGTGGTGGATAGTTTAACTAATATGCATAATTAAAAAAAAAAAGAGAATATAATAAACGACCCTATAAAATTTTTTAATTTATAGTTTAAAAGAATTAATTTTTGTCGGTCTTAAAATACCGTTCTACTCTCTATACTCTTTTTTTTTTTTTACTTAGACATTACATTTTGAGAAGTAATTCTTTATATATAAAATAACAAGAGAAAAAAAACGTTATATAAGACCGAATAATCAATATACTTTTTAAGTATCATTTTGGGAAAAAAGAAATCATCAATCAAGAAAGTTGATTAAATGTCCCTTTTTCATTCATGTAATTTAATTACTCTTGTGATATATATATTCATATGTATACAAATGATAAAATTAAACATGGTTTTGGTTTGTTTTCTTGGAGCAGCTATAATGGCATACAAGTCATTGCCAGGAAAAAAATATTACAGAAAATTGGTGCATTTGGTATTGCATATAACAGCACTAGCTTGTGGAATTTTTGGGGTTTGCTTGGCTTTCAAGTTCCACCATGACACTCACCTTTCAGATCTTCTTTCCTTGCATTCTTGGTTTGGTTTGATCACCATTTCCTTGTATGCTCTTCAGGTTTGTCCCTCTCCCTCCCTAAAATTATAGGTCTGATCCCTCGACTTTTTAAAGGTTAGGTTTATTTAGTCCACGTACTTAAAACGATCTTGGTTAAGTTATAAATTTAGTCTTTCCGAGTTTAGGGTGTAGTTTCAATTTGGTCATAGTACTTTTAAAACTTTAGTCTTATTGGTTTGAGATTTGTTTCAATTTGATGCTTATGATTTAAAAGTTTCGTTTTAGTCTCTATGGTTTAGTCAAACTTTATAAATTGTAAAAATGGAAGGATACATGTGGGTGTTTTTTTTAGGTAAAATGCATTTTAGAGACCGATCTGTAAGGTTTAGCAAAATTGTAACAAAATAATCCAAACTATGGGCTGTAGTCCCTATCCGTTTGAGCTTTTTTTCAACTTGTTCCTTATAATTTTAAAAGTTTCATTTTGGTCTCTATGATTTAGTCAAACTTTAACCAATCGTGTCTTTATCATAAACAATGTTTGGAATTTTTTCTTTTACATGACAATGAACTCACGTTAGGGTTTAGGGCTAAGTGGAAATATAAGGATACAAGTGGGTGTTTTTTCAGGGTAAAACACAATTTAGAGATTGATTTGTAAGGTTTAACCAAATTTAAGGATCTATAAATTCAAACTTTTAAAACCATGCGGACCAAAATGAAACAAACCATGGAGGCTATACATGGTTCAAATCTATATAACAAATCTCTAAAGCTTTCAAAATTGTGTCTAAATTTCTAATCGACTCTTGAACTTCACCACGCAATATTATTAAAGTAGAATAATTCGGGTGAAGGGTAATTAAATAATTTTTGTTACAATCTTTGAAAATTATTTGCAGTGGGTATTTGGTTTCTTTGCCTACTTCTTCCCTGGGGCTGAATCAAGGAGGAGAGCAAGCATAATGCCATGGCACATTTACTTTGGAATATTCATCTTCTTGATGGCAATTTGCACTGCAGAATTAGGGTTACTCCAAAGGTTCAATACTCTCATTTTGGGGCACTCCCAAGAGGGCCTTATTGTCAATTTCACTGGCCTCCTCCTCCTTCTATATGCTGCCACTGTTGTCCTCACTGTCATTCTTCCACCCCTTTATTGATATTGCCCTTTTTGGGAAATTTTAATTACATAATTTCATTCATAAGTTTTAGTAGAGTTCTTGTTATTGGTGAATTTGGAACCATATAAGCTAGCTAGTTACAAAACTATATTGTTTTGTGGGATTTGATTCTATATCTTATGTTCGATGTTACAACGATTGTCTTGCTTTTCTTGAATTATAACTTTGGTCTTTCTAAACTTTTAAGATTGCTTACGTCTATTTAGTTTCTATGATTTAAATATTTTACTAGATTTTTAGTACTTTATGTCTAACTATTTAGTCTATATACTTTTAAAAAGTTTCTAATAATTAGTCCTTTCATTTTTTATCTAATAAAGATGATGACTGCATTATATTTGGGAATTACACTTGAAATGATAAACCCACCACGTGATTCCTAAATAATACAACATTAATATGTCAGGTAAGTGTTTAATGAATTAATAAAGAAAAAAACAAAAAAGTACAGAGCGAGTGAGACAAATTAAAAAGTTGAAAGTTTACGAACTTATATGGACTAAATACAAACATAACCCTACAAAATGTAATCACATATTAATGCCCCAACTTGCATAATGTGCATGCGTTTAGGGATGATCATGCACAATAGTTAAGTGAATACATACTAACTTGAGCTCAACTGATTAAGATATATATTATTGATCAAAAGGTCGAGATTTTCGAATACTCATCCCTACACATTATTAAATTTAAAATAAATAAAGAATAATTCGAAAAGTGTTTTTCGAGCTACACTATTGATTTTACATATTTCAAAACCAACACCAACCTATAGTGGAGCATATTTTTTAGTACAAAAAGTGGGTGGAGATTCAAACTTATAATTTTTTAGTCAGTTCAGATACCAATTATCACTTAGTTAAGTTGATGATAGCCCTAATTGAGCATTTGCTTTTCATTGTTGTGGATAGTTTAGGAGGCACTTACGATGTTTGATATCCATGTAGATCCTTACCAACACAACCTAGCATGGACGTTCTCAATGTTAACGAGTAGTTAAGGATACGTTTGGTAACGTTCACATTTCTTATTTTTCATGTCTAATATTATTACGAAATATAAATATTTGACAACTATTTATGTTTCTTATTTCTCATTTTTTAGAAACATTCTAAAAAATTATATAGAATTTTTGGAAACAACAAAAACAGTTTCTTGTTCTCAGTTTAAATTTGTTCCAAAACATAAATAAAAATATTGTTATGTCATTCATGAATCTGTGGGTGTTGGGGGCCCTGCAATTATATTTTTCTTTGTTAAAAATGAGAAACATAAACAAAAACGGGAATGTTACTAAACGAATCCTAAAGTTACTAGGTGAGGCTAGGAAGTCGAATTTGAGGTCAAAAGTGTTACAAATGAGGCTTGTAGCCCAAGTGAAATAGTAGATTTAGTGATGGACCCTAGCTCAACCAAGCTTAGGTGAGACAGAGCGAGTCGTCGTACTTAACTAGTTGAGAAAGTCGTGATTTGATTGCGCGAGATGAGACGTTAATGCCCAAAACCAAATAATGTGTGTTGATATGCCTTTTTATCATACTGAAACTCTACCAAATTTAGATTTTATATATATAGAGATCACTTGAGTTTCAACTAAAATAAGAAGAGAGATGCTGCAGTGAATAGCCACACTTTCTACCACCAGAGATATTGGTTTGTTACTTTTCATAAGTATGTACCGGATATATAAACAGTATTTAGGTGCTTACCGATCAACACCTATCTTTATGTTGACCTTCAACAAAAATATGACAGTTTTTTAGTTTTTCAAATATTTTTCTACCTTTCTCTCTTATACTTGTCATGGCCAACAAAAGATGGCACTCAATTGCCCTCGACCTTGCATCATCAAGTCGACGTTCAATTTACTTTTTCAAGTCAGAACTCTTAGTCGGACTACTGACGAGATCGATTTTTTGTTTGAGATCAAAGAGAAAAAGAGAGGAACCACCGTCGATTTTTTCCTTTTTTTTTTTTTTTTTGACTAAGAAATATGTTGTATGTTGTAATTATTGGGAAGGCAATCCCAGTTTTAGTGTCAACAAACCCAGCCCATACGGCCCAACCACCGCTACGTGTAATTTTGCTTTTAAACCTTCTTTAGTAAAGAAAATTGTTGAATCTCGTCACGCAAGTTTATGAATTAAGGGTGTATTTGGTTCGATCTACAAATTTGTTTTACTGAAAACAAAGAATTCGTTAAGACAAAAAAATTTGTATCTCTTGTTTTTTACTACACATGAAAATGCGTTTGGTTGCAAATTTTTTTTAATTTTTTGATAATTAAAACCAATTTGAGAAATTTTAAGAATATTTGTAATGCCCAGGTCCAGGAATCCGGATTCGGTACCTCTTTATCCCGGCATTCCCCTACGATCTGACCGCGCTATCGCCAAACTTTGAAGTTCTTATGATTGAGCCACCGAAAAAGAAGGTGTACCTTGTTGGTATAGGTAGTAACTATCCATTCTTTTAAGCATTTTTCTTACCATGCTTCCATGGTCTCAAGATCTCTCTCATTCGGATGTGGTATCGGTTCATTCATGTACCCATCCTCTCAAGTCGGGTGTCACATGCCCACCAGCTTCCGCCTCGGTTCGTCCCTGAACCACATCGTACTAGGAGAGGTTCTGCTTTGATACCATTTGTAACGCCCCATGCCCAAGTTTCGAACCAGGATTCGAAATTCGGATTCGGCACCTCTTTGCCCCGACATTTCCCTACGACCTAACTATGCCACCGTCAAATTTTGAGCTACTCTAGAAGAGCATAATTAGTTTTATTTTGAAACTGCTTAAAAAAATGATTCATTTAAAATCTGTTTTTTCAAACATTTGTGAAACTCGCCTTTAAAAATATGGAGTATAGCATGTGAGTTGAAATAAAAGGGTCAATCATCCTAATATTTACTTTACTTGTAGCATACCAGAGACAATTCTCTTTAAAAAAAATATAAATTGCAAAATTGAAAGAATTTTGAATGAATTAGCATGAGGAGAAATAGTTCAATTAGAAGATTTAATAAGCCAAAATCTTATTAAATGATAATTTGTCCCAAAGCTCAAATTTAGCTTAAAGCCATTATAAAAAATTATTAATTGACTTATGACCAAGTTCGAATAAGTCATTGAGGGGAGGTTAAGAAACTTTTGCTTGTGAACGTCATTTGTCTTGCTATTGAAGTTGATTCCTTTTTAGTAAAGTTTGTTTTTAGTTTTGATGTTCTCGGATGAATGATCAACGTACTGGAACTACTTGTGCTATTAATGCTTGGAAGAATTCAGTATGACGTTAATAGCTTTAATTACTTGGTAGTAGATCTATATTTTCGTATAGATGGGGATACGATCGACCTATCTATATAGCCTTGAAACTGGATTGAATGCTCTTTGAAGTAACAGAAGTTGATGAGAACATTTGGATGATTCGAAAAGATATCCTGTCTGTTTGACTAGAAGTAATAACATTAGAAACTTCGATGTTGAAAACATTAGGTAGTAGCAGTTGAGTAGAAGTAGGAATTAACCTCCCCTGTTATTTTTGGTGGATAATATCGTATCTTTTCTTTACGATTCATTTTTGCTTAATTTTCTTTCATATGCATGTATGCTTAAATTTAGAAACAAAAAGTATAGTTGATTGGTTATTGTATAGGTAGGTTAACATTTAGAGCAAAATAGCTAGTTTGTTGCAATCTTTGTGGAGACGATCTTTTATATCACTTGCTACAGTCTCGTTTGTGTACACTAACAGTTGCTTAGTCACGATGGCCAAATACCAACCTTGAATTAGCCAGTTATTACCGATAACAACCAAAACTATTTTTGAATAGGAAAATTTAATTCTCCTCCATATTAATATTTTAATTTCTATTCAATATCAGACCAAGCAGGATTAATTAAATGGTCATTTACCTACCAAAAATTCCAAATGGTCCTTTGACCAATATGGTAATTATCAAATTAGACAACCTTAAAGATTGATTTCTCCCAACATAAGATGGAAATGGATGTACATAAATGGCTAATTAACAACCATTTTTGGAAGTTCATAAATTTTGTAAACCCACTCTCTTAATGTTTTTTTTTTTTAATTTCATTAGACTATTTAATTAATATTTTTTATCATTGTCTCTTCACCTACTTCTTTTATTAAGCCATGTCTAAACTCAAATTAGCATTTCAATTTTGATGAAACTTTAACATATTGATTCAACATTCATATATTTGTTTCATCTCACATTAGTTCGAATATATATGAAGAATTAGCATTTCATTAAGGTTATTGAAATTTTTTCATGCAAGTAGTTACTAATAATCACATTATTATTTTATTAATGAATTTTAATGTTTTGAGATTGCTTGAGCTTGATTAAAAAAATTACATAAAAAATGATACTGAAAATTCTTAGATATTAAATAAAAATGGCCCAAATACTAATGACTACGTTATTTATTTAATCAAAAGAAAAAAATCACAAAATTGTTATTTCAAACGTCAAACTATTATACTATTATTATGTGATTCGAACCATTGAAAATCAACTAAATTAGCTAAAGAGGGTACTTAGAGAGTATTTTTAGCAAAAATATTTTTATTATAAACATTTTAACACAAAAAAAAATGCTTGATAACTAATCATTCTTTTGATATTTTATTCTAATACTCTTTAAAATGCTTTAAAATAATTATTCGAGTAAAAGAACACATTATATTAAATTACTTTCTCGCAAATCAATTTAGGGTTTTTTTTTTACTTTTTTTTTTCAAAATATTTTATGTGACTTTCAAATATGAAAATTTTGAGTGAAAATTATTTAGTGCATGCCTGGCCAAATATGTCACTCCACAAATACCCTAAAAAATGGAGTTTCATAAAAATAAATTTAATTTTCAATTTCATTTCAAAAAAAATCCAACCAACCTTATTGATCTCAAGCATACTGCGAACTGAATATAATCAACTTTATTTATATATTAATTTGTATTCTTACATTGTATAATTTATCTAAAAAGTTAATTATAAATAACTTCTTATATTTTTATTATTATTATATCTATTTAATTGTGTGTTCCTTTTGCACCAACCTAAATTGAAACGTTTGAATTATAGCACTAAATTGAATCAATTTAACCTTTTTTTTAATTACAAACTAAATTGATAGAATATTAAAAAGCAAAGCATTATAAAGTATTAAAAACAAAAAAAAAAAAAAGGAAAACCAAACACACCCTTTGGTAGAGGGAAGATTAATTATGTGCTAGGTTGTATGAATGTGACATACATTGAATAATAATAAAAGATATGTTTGGGGGTTGGTATGAGCATTTGAAGAGCTTTATTTTTTGCCATTTTATTATGCTCTAACTTTGCTTAAATATTTTGAAGCCAAAATATGGTAAGATTAATTCTCAATCAATGCATGGGGTAGTTGAGCCCTCCTTAAATCATTCATTTCATTTCAAAATGGAAAAAATCCAGATCATTTTAACTCCAATTTAATGTCTTTGAATTCTATGAATCTAGTATGTTGTGTTCATAATCTGTTCAATCCTAATTTTAAATTTGACAAGACTATATATCTTCATTTTTGAATTTTTGTTGGTGAGATAAGGCCAAATGTTTGTTTTGATTTGAAGTAATTATATGATAATTAATGTGATGTGGATGTATATGAACTTTGACATTTGCACTTCTCAAGGTTTTGTACAAATTAATTTATATGTTTTTGTATTATTTGTTTTACTTGGGTACTTTTAACATTTTGACGTCGTGACAACCTAGCTTAGCAGGTTAAGATATTTATTTATGACGAGAAGGATATGAGTTCGAATTCTCCCACTCCCACATGTTGTACTAAAAAAACATCTTGACACCACCGAATTGATACGATAGGTTAGAGTTGAAGTTGAATTATTAATTTTTCTCATGATGTTAGGTGTCTATCAAAATTCATATCAAATCTGAATGACTCAGATCAGCTAGCTATTCAAAACATACCTCTATTCAATTATTGTCTAGTCCATATATTAAATATTTGTCAACATGTCGACATTTCCATCAATATTTCCATGTATCCGAATGTTAGATATCAGCATGAGGGGTAAATCAACATTTCCATAATGTTACAAAAAAAATTGACAAAATATGAAAAATATTAACAAAATCTCACTAATATAGATATAATATTATTTGTAACATCAACATTTTTGTCAATATTTATATAAAATTGAGACCTCGATATTCCCAACATTTAAAAACTTACCTCAGGTAGGGAAGAGAATTAGTGAGGGGAAGGAGAAAACTTGCATGAGACATAGTAACTCTTATGTTAGAGTATAAATTTGTAACCCAATGTGGTTCTCATTAATCAAAATATTTGGTTAGTGTTTAAAAGGAGTCAACTAACCAAAAATGTGTATTTTCTTTATCATAAGTCTTTCTTAGTTCTACCGTGCCACGAGTCTACCGTACTATGGTCAACTATAAGGTTATTTTAGTCCAAACATTCATATATAAGGCTACTCTAATTTAGCTCTTTCGTATCTAAAATATTTATTCTGTTAATTTTAGGGGAAGAGAGAAAATAGAGAAAAGAATAAATAGGATATCATTGAATTGAACTGTTTTAGATACAAACCTAATAACCTATTTATACTAATGTAATTCCATCGACATGAGCTTTTAGTTTAGTGGTAATTGATACTTGTCGTGTTTGTGAGTACACATGTCGTGATTTGTCCTAATTATTCACGCTATCTTTATATGTGTATAGCTATTTTACGGAGTGTAATCGGCCATGCTCTTTTTAGTAGGATTAAAATACTTGCCCTACTTAATAATCATCTCATCGTCCTTGATAATGTCGTTTTTAGTTAATTGATTCACATCTTTCTCTATGCTACAAGAAAATACCAAACTTGCATATATATTGCCTTTGAAGTTGCACCAATACCGTCATATGAGCCAAATCATAGACTTGGCTTGAGCTTTCTCGCTTTTATATTAGATTGACGCTCCTTCGCTAAGCGAATTTATTTGGTTCCAAGTTTCACTGTCTAAACCATCATTATGTTCATTAGGAGTTCGGTTTTTTGGTAACTTTCTCATTTATTGTTTATGTTTCCTCCATTTTAATAAAGAAAACTAGAATTGCAAGACCTCTATAGATTTAAGAATGATTAACAAGGAAAATGAGGACTCGTTTGGTAACGTTCATCTTTCTTGTTTACGTTTATTTATTTTTAATGGAGAAAAATGAATTGCATGGCTGCAACATCCAAACACTCAAGTATGATGAAACAATCTTTTTATTTATGTTTTGGAATTAATTGGAAATGGGAACAAGAAAGAAGAAACTTGTTTTGGGTGTTTCCAAAATTCTATACAATTTTGAGAATGTTCCTAAAAAATAAGAAACACGAAACATATAGTTAGTTGTAAAAATGCTTAAATTTCTTAAGAAAATTGGAAACGAGAAACAAGAAACGTGAACGTTATCAAACGAACCTAAAAAACTTGTTTTTATTGTTTCCAAAGCTTCTATACATAATTTTGAGAATGCTTCTAGAAAAATGATAGGTAGAAAACATAAATAGTTGTCAAATGCTTAAATTTCTTAATAAAATTAAAAATGAGAAGCAAAAAATGAAAACGTTACCGACGAACTCTATGTTAACCTACATTCTCACAAGTCTAATTGCAACCTCCAACTCCATATACATTTTTGGTCTCCATGCTATTTGACATATCAATAGTTTTTCCAATATTGAATTCCTTTGCACTCCAACTTTGCTCTTTGACTTACACAAATGCCACTTCACTTCGAGCCTTTTTCCACCTTTCATTTGAACTTGTCCCTGTGGAGTATTAAGTCTTGGCGAGGGTAGGTAATTAAGCTATCATATTTTCCTGTCAAAGCGAGCATAGTTCAGCGGTAATTGACATATACCTCCAGTGAGTTCAAATCTCTTCCCCAACCTGTTGTACTTTAAAAAAAAATTATAATCTTTTATTAAAAAATATAAATTTAAATTGTAAACCTGTTTTTCGTTTCACGAATTTAAGTCTATCAATAAACTTTTCAAGATATGAAACAACAAATATATATACTTGTCATTGAATTGTAGATAATCTTTATTAGTTTTATAGTTTCTATTTTTATCTTCTTCCTTAAATTGCTTTTGTCTTTTAGAAATATATGTGATGTGGATAAATACAACGTATTAAACATTTTTCAACATTTTCATGGGTTTATATGTTTGACATCAATCTGAAGGGTAAATCGACATTTTTATAGTATTTCAAAAAAATCAACAAAATACGAAAAATATCAATAAAATATCACGAATATAGACATAATATTAATATTAATCATTTTAAACTTATTTAGAAATTGTGAAATACATATTTGTTAATTTAAATATTTTTTTATGCATATTTTATTTTTATAACTTTTCTAGAGAAAAACCTTTCTAAATATATCCATTAATGATATTTATCAATATTTTTATAAAATTGAGATATCAATATTTTTGTCAACGCAGATGGTTAAGACTTTAGATAAATATCAATACAAATAATTTCAAAATTTTGAAAGAAATATTTAAAATTGCAGGACAGGTATTACTATTGGACCCATATCAGGCCTTTAGTACTTGAAAAAGTAATCTCTGCCAACTGATTGCAAGCTGCGACCTGCAGAAATCAAAATGGGGACAATAAAAACTGAACCTAAAAGTGCGTCGTGAGGAAGCATGTTCACTGGAGGGAGGGAAACTAAGCAGCTTTTTATCAAAGTTTTAAACTTCGACAAATATCGACATCTCAATTTCGTACCATGTTAATGATCGATTTTCATAGATATTTCTCGAAAAATTTTAAAAATCAAAAATTCATAAAAAAAATATTTAAATTAACAAATAAGAATTTCAATCTTTTTTCAATAAATTTAAAAACTATTAGTATTAATATTATGTCTATATTAGTGGGATTTCGTGTCTAACGTATAGTTTGGGTAGCTTGAAACCTCATAAATAACTTTGAGGGCTTGGGTTCAAGCCACATGAGACACAATTTCTATCAAACAATGACTTTTTGCATATGTACGGAGGATAAGGAAATATCGACGTGGGACACATTTAAGAGGATGGAGTAGAATAAAGATTAAAATAGTTACTTTTTTATTTTAAAACTAAAATAGATGTATTGAAAGTAAAGAGGCTAAAATAGAATAAAATTAATAGAGTAAAAGATGACATTTTTGAGATATAGAGAGAGTGACAAGATTTAAAATATTAATATCCACGAAATCATATAGATGGATATTCTTGAAAGACAATCATATATAGGAATCAAGAAATTCATAAAATAAGATATGCAAATTAATAAATAAATATTTTACCCCTGTTAAAAGGCATTAAGAAATTCTCATTACTAGGATTATATTCACATGTTTGGTATTCTACTAGAAAATTTACACTATATAATAAAAATGTCAACTAACCTATTATTTACAGAAATCGAATACTATAGCTTTAACAAATAATCAATTTATTACCTTTTCTTAAGTTAAGGTTTAATCTCTTTCATATTTATTTAATTAAAAAATATTTAAATACATATCTGAGTAACCTAGCATAAATTTTGATCTTCACTCTATATTTGTTAAATTAAAACTAAATTATCAAAATATATAAAATATGAATATCTTGACAAATATTTAATGTCGGAAAAATATGATGAGGAGAGAATAAAAAATTATTAAATAAGATCACCACAATGTGGTTGTCCAATGATCATTCGATGCAAATTCAAAATTGGTTGGTCTCTGATAACTATCTGATACAATTCAAAATATGTTTTTTAATTCTCTCTCCCGTACCTCCGACACTGTAAAACAATCAGCCATATTTTGATCGTGTTCTCCTTTTTTTGTTCATCAACAATTGGCGAAGTCCTTACGCTAGAGGAGGAAAGAGATTAGGAATTTTCATAGGTTGAGTCGAAGTGCTTTCTAGACGCAATCCAATTATTTGAGTGGAAAGTAAATTTATTCAACTCAAACAACACTTATGAAATGATGAACTATATTAAATAGAACTCAACTATTAAATATTTAAGTCGATTATCCCGGTTACCATTTCAAAATATTATAGAACAAAAAAGTAAATTTTAATTTTTTAAATCTCTTTCATTATTTTTAAATCAATAATAAGTTCGGGCTCATTCGATTCAACCAAAACCCATTTTAAATGAATTATTCAACCAAGCCAACCTATAGAATTTACATTTATTACTTCGGGAGTTTTGTGTTCTCTGAATTCTTTTTTTTAATAATTAAGGCGACATGCGGGCCCCAAGAATGGGGGTATTTTGGGAAGAAGAAAATAGGAGGGTGGGACCAGGGGTGCATTTAAAGAGGAATCAGAGATGGGACTTTGTGGGAATAATCAATCATATTTTAGTCCCCACTGCCCCTTCAGAAACCACCCCCCACATTTTTTTTACTTTAAATACCAAAAATACCCCTCTCTCTCTCTCTGCCCCCCACCTTCTCTCTCCACAGTCCATCAACCTAATCTTACTGTCCTTCTTCCTCCACGTGGCGGGTTCTTGGCCATTGATTTTTCTGCACCGTAGATACCGTCCCCAGCTGGGGTTTCAATGCCCGGATCCCAGGTACAATTTTCGAGGCATTTCTATTTGTACCCTTAAAATGCTTCTATTCTCATATTTTCTAATATTTAAAAAAAGAAAAAGAAAAAGAAAAAACTCCAATGTTACCTTAGACTTTAATAAATGTTTGAATCTTTATCTTAAATTTTGAGTAAATGTTTCAATTTTTATATTTTGATAAACTAGTGTTTGAATCTTTTATCTTAAATTTTAAATAAGTTTTCAATTTTTATCTTCCGATAAACTTTCTATCAACAAATCGTTAAAAAAAATATCCTTATATATGTTCAATAAATTAGAAAATATAGATTCGGTATAATATAGGTGAAAAGGAAAACAACACTAGAATTAGATCACTATTATTAAAATTTGTGAATTTTAACAGATTTATTCAATAGTCAAGTTTATGCATGACTTGACGTTGATTGAAACTAGAGAGTTTTGGAAGACTTTTTATGTTATTTACATTAGGGCCAAAGAGGTCGTCTTTACTTTTATTTCTTAACATTTGTTCCATTTCCAATTGTTATTCCATTGCTAGGGATGTACATTTTAAAGTTGAATTTATATTTTATCTTTGCCTTTTTTTTTTGAGTACTTATCTTTGCCTATTAAAGTCTACTAGTTTGAAGTTCATTCTATATAAATTAACTTGGTAGGTAAAATTTACAATTTAGCCTCACTTTCTTCTTTCACTTTTAACAATACATAAAAGCTTTCACCTTTAAGAAAAAAAATTAAAATTAAAAAATATATTGAATTTCCATCATTCTCGAAAAAGTACTATTTATTTTTTATTTACATATGAAATTGTAGACAAATAAAACTTTTTTTTTCTTTCTACTTCACATTTTTTATTTTTTATTTTATTGAATTTAGAGCTAAATTTAAAAGACGAATTTTAAGCGAGAATATATACCTTGATGTAGAAATTTGGCTTCCTAGGATCTCGTCAAATTCCCATCAATCTTTTAGAATAAATGGATCGATGAGACCTGCAAAATAGAATAGCACTAAGACCAGTGTGACTCTAGCCACACGGGCTCCGATGTATAAATTATAACCGAAGTAGTTGAATATAAAGTGTAGAGTGCGTGAGTATGCCTTTAGGGTTTAGTTTACTCCCCTATTTATAGAGGTCGAATCCTAATCCCTTCAGGATTTACATCAGTTGAATCCTCATGCACTTAGGAGATCTAGACAGAGTGGGCCTCATGCTTGCTTCAGGTCCATTCGTTTCATTGTGGGCTTAAAGTCGAATCGAGAGTCGAGGCGAGATGGTTCGAGATGAACTGTTAGGGTTCTCAACCGAAGGGCCGAGAACTGCTCGGCGCCGAGGAGGTTTCGGCGTCGAGACATGGTCGGTCGGGGCCCGACTCGGGTTGCCAGGTGTTGACCCCCTTTCCTGGTTCATGTCCATTTCTTGACTTTCTTCCGATCTCCTGTCGCCTAGCTATATCTCACTCATTTCCCTACAATAATATACATATATATCACTTGAAATCAATATAGAGAATATTATAAATGAAAGCAACAAATGAGTCATCATCTCAAAAGGATAAGAGTTAAGAGTTGTAATAATAATTTTGATAGGTCTTAAGGATATTAAACTTCCATCAACATTTCCACGTGTTTATGAGTTTGACATCGACATTTATATAGTATTGAAAAAAATCGACAAATATAAAAAGTTATCAACAAAATATCACTAATATAAACATATTTTTAATATTCCTACAGGCTAATTTGTTAATTTAAATATTTATTTCTAATTTTTTTTTAATTTTTCAAAAAGATCTATCAACGTTGACATTTCATCAATATTTCTATAAAATTGAGACATTGAGATTTAAAACTTTAGATATTGTATAAAAGTCATTATTTTATTTATTGCAACACTTTTTTTTCTTTTCCCAATATATTGCAACAGTTATTATAGGGAGAGAGCATTGTCTGCCATGAATATTGTAATGACTCAATTGCATTGTTTAATATAAATAATTGGGTCTCTAAATGAAAATCTTCTAAGGTAGTTTATTTATTTATTTATTATTATTTTTTGGTTAAAAATTAGCGGATGAAAATGTAAGAATTTCAAGTAAAAAATAGCAACACTAATCTATGTCTAAGATTCAACTTCATAGAATTGAAGTTTCGGATGAATACACTTTGCTAAATTCAGGAATAAAAATGGATTTTTCTTTCTTTTTTTTTATCTTTTTTTTTTTCCTTTAACACGACCAAATTATGAATGCATAATTTAGAGTATAGAAATCAATAATTAAGTTAATAAATTATTTTTATAATTATAGCTAATTAATATCTCAATTTAACCCTATGTTAAAATTAAAAAATGATAATCATATAAAACAAAATTTATTTAAAAGTTAATCAATAGTTTATAAGATTTAAATATAATTTTTTTAAATACTATATTTGTAGTTATTTTTAAATATTTACTATATATTTTCTCAAATTTATACTAGAGGCAATGCTCTACCCCATTATACTCCTTCCTTTTTATCATTCACTTTCTTTAATTTTTTATTTAAAAATTTTAAATCTAATTTAATTTTATTTGTTTTCATTTATTTTTTTTTAATTAGATAAGTATCAGTTTTTAAAAAGTAAATATTATAAAGGATAAATTTTATGTTTTCATTTTATTATTTTATTATTTTTTTATATTGTTATATTTTGTTTTTCTTTTATTATTTGTAAATAGAAATATCATGCTTTTTATTTAAGACTAAAATAGAACATTTAAATATATATAATTATATATTCAACTTTTCCATAAGTCTTTTAGTTTTTCTTTTAGACGTGTCCAATTCAGTAGTGACGTAGGCAGCCTAATCACTTCAATATTTTGTTAAGCTATAAATTTGATGTTCAAATTTGAGTATTTTTCATTTTTAATTATATATTTGAATTTTGAATTACATTCTATTTAAAATTCTAGTTAATAATCACCCACAGAATGTCAATATGACATATTTATTAAATTAATTTGAATTGAGTTAATAGGATGAGCGTATATCACCATTAGATAAATTTTTTTACTTATTTTATTTGATAATTATATTTAAAATTGATCTATATTTTGATGTTGAATTTCACAATTCTCTTTATCAATCGTAGTCATCCATTTCTAATTAAATATCAATTAAGGTTACAAGCTCAATTGAAATTATATGCAACATGAAAAATTCTCATGCAATATTTAAGGACAAAAACTATATTCTCCACAAAAAAAAATGATATAAAAATTAAATAATTTGTTGGCTCTCTACAATTTATTATTGGTCGACTACAAGAACTTTTGCTTACATTTAATGCATCGTTTTCCCAAAGGAAAATGCTTTTTTACGTGACAATTTTAGAAACGTCAAAATTTATCCTTATAGTTTATGCTGAAAAAGGGACTAAGTCGGACACGAGGCAGAGATGATTTGTCATGTCATGGGATGACCTGCACAAGAGGGTAAACTCTCTTACGTTAAAGTTAGTAAGCAGCTCGGACTCAATATAAAATTCGAGATAGAATTTGATACATGTGATTGGAAATGATGTCCTCTATTTATAGGTTGATGATCCAACAGGCCTTCCGATAGACAGTTACTCGTGTCGGACGTCTGATCGGATATGTTCCAAATGGCAGGTCGAACCTGGTAGTTGGCCAGACTTTAAGACAGTCGTCACAATCCATACCGAATTACAGGGGCGGCTCGAGATGGTATGGAGTCTTAGGCAAAAGTTTGATTGAGAAGCCTTAATATATAAAATATCATCTAACATTTTTTCTCTTAATTTTTTATATGCAAAATTATATATTAAATTTTAATAATTTAAGTTTATTGATATATCATTTAAATTAACCAGATGACCAATCCATTTAATCTTTCTTGTGACATAGTTAACCTTAAATACGATTAATTTTAATTTTGAAAAACTTGTTCCAGCGGAAGTAACTATTGTCGGTATTGTTAATAATATTCTATAAGCAATATACGCCTTTGGAAAAACGTTTACCTTTTTTATATAATTTAATATTTTTTAATAGGACAATCAATTTCATTTTGGAAGGTTTCTTTTAATATTTTTAATTCAAAAAATAAATCTAAACTGCTAATATCAGAAAATGTATGATCTTTTAATGTATTTTTAAGATTAACCCAATATCTTTTCAGATTATCATCATCTAATGACTTTAAAAATTTTATATCAAATAAGAAGTTAAAATATTTTCATATATGTGAAATTGTTCAAATTTATTTTGAAGTAAAGAAATTGCTTAATCTATAATATAGTAAAAATAATCAATTCTAAAAGAATCTTGCGGTGATCGTGTTTCTTCAATATCAACATTTTCATCAATTTTTTTAATTGCTCTTTTTGCACAAAATATTGGTTGTATTTCCATAACATTTGCAATTTCCTTAGCTGAAATCATAGAAGTTGTGAATCAATTTTCTCTATACTTCCTCTCTAGTTTTTTTTTTTCATGATTAGATGTTTCATTTTCAACAATCATATCATTATCTACTATTTTTTTTTATTCTCTTGATTTATCTATACCTATTGTTTCTTCTATTATTTCATCATTTTATTACTTTTACTTTCAATAACAAATTTATCGAGAACACGTTTTTTATATTCAATAAGTTTTTCTACTTTTCTTTTATTTTAAACTTTTCATATCCATATTCATATTTTTTCTAGACATATTGATATTCTAAGTAAGCAAATTTAAACAAATCTCATATATTAGGTTTTGAGCAATCAACAATATGAAATAATTTATAAAAAAAAATGTAAAAGAATTTGAACGAAAAACCTGGAACTTTTGAGCCGCTAGGTTAAGTTGAGGAAATAAGAAGTTTTGATTTTTATTCTAACAATTTTGATAATCTTGTGAGACCATATAGAAGATCAAGATAAAAATTTGAGATTTGAGAGAGATTGAGAGTGGGAGAGGGGGAGAGTGACAGGGAGAGGGCAAGAGTTCAACCTAAAATTAGTGTGACCTAAGTAATATATTTTGAAGTTTTTTTAGAGAAGTTGAAAAGTTTTAGTTGTGAAAAAAATAAATAAAAAGATAAAGAAATATGGAAGGTCTCCAGTCTCCCAAAGTAAACTTGGGCAGATTGTGAGTAGCCTATATTAATTGATTGAGATTTTTTAGGAAATTTGAAAGAAACGAAGTAAGTCAATCAAAATTGAGAAATTTATGAGCCTATTAATTGTGGAATTTTTTTAGTAGCGTGTATTTTCAATATTATAAAAAAAATATATGAAAAGTAATAAGTAAATTATTTTATATTTAAGTTTAAATTTAATTTCTAGTTAAAAACTAAATTAAATAGATACCAATATAGGAAAAATATGAGGCCTTCCTAGAAGGGGGTCTTAGGCGGTTGTCTCGCTCACCGATAGCTTAAGCCTGCCCTGCTTGGTTATGTACTCCACCTCGGACAGGTTCAAAGTGGATCTGGATGAAGATGGTTCTAGGTGCCTTAATCTACGTCCTCCTCGTGGCTTTATGATTTTTTCATCCTTAAACACTTATATTTTTACAGCGTCAGAAAAGCAATCTATTCCGATGTTTTCTAATTTTTTCATCGGTATGGAGTTCTCCCGATGACCCTCTCCCGACAAATTGCCCGACGAAACAAAACGTCAGAAAAACTTTATCTCGACGTGTTTTAGACTTTCCTCATCATTTTTTTCGTGTGATTTTGCAGTGGTTTGACCTCCAAAATATATTTATCTAGGTCTGCCGCGCTTCATATTAATTGTGAGAAAGGTAGAGACTTAATTCATTAAAAAAAATGTCAAAATTGAGTAATTTGATGATTAAGAAATCTCTATATTTTATCAAAAAGTTGTAGAGAGTGGAAAAAATAGTGGAGAGACGAGGGAGATCCATGCAAAGAATTAAATTTTGTCAACATGTCCTTATTTTTCATAAATATTTTCATATTTCTATAAATTTAACATCGATATAATGGATGACTGACATTTTTATTATATTATAAAAAATACAAAAAAGAATATCAACAAAATATTAGAATATAAATAATAATGATAAGTTTAAACTTATTTAAAAAATAATAAATACTTATTTATTAATTTTAAATAATTTTTATGAATTTTTCGATCTTTATAAGTTTTTTAGAAATATGTATTCATCAACTTTGATATCTATAACCAAAAAAAAAAAAAAAAATTAAAATCTCAACATTTCTATCAACATCAACATCGACAATTAAAATCTTTGATCTAGTTGAAAAAATCGGCACTCGAGTCTGTTCTTTAAACATCGACGGTTAAAATCTTCAATGTTGATTTGAGTGTAAAGATTGCGCTGCCTTTGCCCTTTACATTTTTTTCAAACAAAGTTGTTTTTGTGTCACATCGTTTGTCAATCATAGGATGTTACCTCGTATTTTACTTATTTCCCTAAACAACTAGTGAAATTGGATTGCTTTGCAAATACCCTAAAAAGTAATGTTATGTCTGTAATTTTCAGAGAGTTTATAAAACAATTTTATCTTTTTATTTATTATTATTATTATTTTTTAGATCAATTTTACTTTCCATTTATATCAAATTCTAATTCCGATTTACTAAGCTTCATCTGCCACCTCTCCCATTGATCAGGAAATGGAACATCCAAACTCGCAGGACAAGGTGCAGAAGGGAGAACATTAGACCAAAGATGCTGCACCCGAGAGCAATTCAGTAAGGCATGAGTTGTAGTTTCTCCCTTGTTTTTGCAGTAGGGCAATAAGGTGAGACATCTAACCCTTCCTCTGAAGATTGTACATAATAGACAAGAACCGATACATTTATCTCCATAGAAATGATGTTTAAATTTGTTGCAATATTTGAGAAATGTATCTTTATTTTTCCATTTATATAATTGCCTTTAAAATCTATTTCTAATAAAGAGTAGTAAAACAATAAATTAATGGACATAAGTGAGTTGCTTCATTTTGTTTAACAAATGTAAGAAATAAATATTGTACTTTAAAGTTTATGAAAGTAGTCGATGTCTTATATGATGTCTTAAGAAATGATGTCTTTTATTCAGACCAAAAAAGAAGGTGAATTATTTTACTTTATTTAAATGGAGAGATGCAATTTTAGGAAAATGTATTCCCCACCCCATCCCAAAATCTTTGATTACTTTCTTAGTGAACATTTTTAAGTTAATAAAGTTATTAATATTTGTATATATGAAATTGATGTTAATTACTTTTTTAAGTTTCAGATGTGAGATAGAATGATTGAACTTCTCACCTTTAAAGAAGGAGCAAGATGAGCTATGCTCGTGTTCACAAATCTAGGATATATTTGAAAGTGATTAAACTAATAATAAATTTCTTCCAAAAACTTTATTTTATAAAACCTCTTGTATATCATCGTCAAACATTTGGGTGTGTTTGAGAACGATGGTAGAATGAGTGATTTTGAAAAAAAAAAATTAAGCATAATTGATTTTCGAAAATCACAATTCAAGTGATATTTTAAAAATCAATTTTAAGTAATTTTAAGTTTTTTTAAAAGCAATTTTAAAATTTATCAAATATGATCAATGGAAAGGGAGGTAATTTTGACAATGACAAAAGTGATTTTGACCATGCCAAAATCACTCCTAACCACACCCTATTACTATTTTAAATAGACATGATTTTTAACAATGACAAAAGTAATTTTGTTCCCGCTTTCCAAATTTTTTAAATACATGTGTGATTTTAGAAAATAACAAAGGTCTTTCTCTAAATTTAATTTATAAATGTGTGGTTATTTATATATTATTTTATACTTAATGTATAATTATAAAACAAAAAAAAACTAGAAAAAAATGCAACCTAAACATATAACTTAATTAAGATGGGAGGTTAAAACCCTCACCCTATATGGTTGAACTCAAAAAATTTTGAAACAAAAATGAATCTCCAACCTTTTGGTTGATCATATATGTCTAAACCAAAGTTTTAAAAATGTCGATGTCGATGGAAATGTCGAGGTCTCAATTTTATAGAAAATGTCGATGGAAGTATCAATAAAATGTTAATATATATATATATATATATGTATATATATTTGAGTACGTACAATATGTGGGGTAGGAGATCAAACTTACAACCTCTTGACTGTGGATACATGTCCATTACCGCTGATGAGCTATGCTCGCTTTGGCGATAAAATGTTGAAGTTGAACATTGTCAGCCCCATTTTTGTAATACTATGAAAATGTTGATTTACCTCTCATGTTGATGTCGAACCTATGGATACATATGAATATCAATGGATATTTAATTCTATTGATGCAGAAATTTGGCTCCCTCGGATTCCTCCAAATTTGCACCAATCTTATAGAATATTAGGAATCGACGTGACTTGCAAGACCAAAATAATACTAAGATCGGTGTGGCTCCTGCCACACGAGCTCCGATACTTAAGTTAGTATCGAAGTAATCAAGAGTAGAGAGTAGAGAGTAGGGTATTTAAGCGTTGTAAGCATACCTTTAGGGTTTGACTTACTTTCCTATCTATAGGAGTTGAATGTCAATCTCCCTAGGGTTTACACAAGTCGAACCCTAGTATCTTTAGGAGATTTGGACTTCTGGGCCCATGTGTTTCGTCGTGGACCTAATATTAGATCAAGGGTCGAGATCAGGAGGGGTTTCGGATTTGGCTGCACAAGGATAGAGGAAAATTGAATTATCTCGGCCTTTTGGCCGAGAACTGGGTCGGTTCGGGTTGACCAGGGCCAACGATCTTCGGCGACTCCCCTTCTGTCGCTTTGTCCGTTCTATATTTTTCTTCCCATAAGAGTAACTCTTACTCTCAAAATAGAAGCCAATAAGCATATGTAAAATGCTAAGACTTCTATATTGAGAGTACTTGTCGCTCGGTCGTTCCATGGATGGATGTTTTGGTGGAATAGCCCCATACCCTTTCGTCGTGGTTGACTATTGTTTCACGGATCGACCTTCTTAGCCCCCATACCCTTTTATCGTAGTTGGTTGTAATCAAATCTCTTGGGCTTTATCGTACGGTCAATTTAACTGTTTAGGTTTTTGTCTTGAGATCTAACTTTTAGTTGCGCTAGCTGTATCACCATTGGGTTTCTAACCTGTTTGGATTTTGCCCATGGTTTTATACTCAAGGGTTATGTCCTGGATCGGGTCATGACCAGTTATGTAGTTTGTTTGTCAGGTCTTTGCAGTAGCTTTGTCCTTCCGTGGACCTCGGACGGGCATAGGTTGTCTTTTCTTTTTGTTGTTCGAGCTTTTCAAAAAATGAGGGTCTCTCCATTCTGGGATTTGTTGATCGTTTCTCCCGAAACCTATTTTGAAATCTGTCGGTTTACCTCATCTAGGATCTATCCTAGAACTTGTTGATTTGCTTGCTCTAGATCCTACCCCAAAACCTTATCGGGTTTGAGCAGTTCTTCTTTTTCTTATAGGTTGACTTATCTTACCCAGGATCTGTCTTGATATTTGTTGATTCGTTCGTTCTGGGTCCCCAGAATTTGTTGATTTGTTTTTCCCTCGTCTATCTCAGAAAAGGGGAGCCTCAGAATCCATGTCGATTTGTTTATCCCTGGATCTCCTCAGATCCGAGCAGTTCTCGGTTTATTCGTTACTCTTCGGATGTTAAAGGGATTGATTCTAAATCTTCAGTAGGTTTTTCCTTATCTCGGGTGGGTGATTCCATGTGATGACCAGGGCTCGACTCGGCCTTTTCATCGCGGTTGATTGTGTCGTTATCTGTCGAGGGTATCAAACCGGTTGTGTGATCTAATCTCATGGCGTGATCTGTTCCCATCCTTCTGGTGGTTAAGTGGTCACCTACTAGAGATGTTGAACTATTGACATGACATGTTCTCACTTCACCATCAATACCTTGTCATCCATCATCGTTGATCTGATTAGAGTTATGGGCATGTGTTGCTCTCCCTGTCTTGAAACTCGTGGGCTTATCTCCTTCGTAATTGCGTCACGTAAAACCCGTCCTTAGTTCATCCCTCTTATCGGATGACAATCGTAGTCGGAACGTCGTTGATCTCTCCAGAGTTCATATTGTTGGCTTTTATATCTTAGTCGTTCCCACAGACGACGCCAATTGTTGATGCAGAAATTTGGCTCCCTAAGATTCCTCCAAATTTTCACCAATCTTGTAGAATACTAGGGATCGACATGACCTGCAAGACCAAAATAATACTAAGATCGGTGTAGCTCCTGCCATACGGGCTCCCATGCTTAAGTTAGTATCGAAGTAGTCGAGAGTAGAAAGTAGGGTATTTAGGCGTTGTGAGCATACTTTTAGGATTTGGCTTACTTCCCTATTTATAGGAGTTGAATCCTAATCTATCTAGGGTTTACAGAAGTCGAACCCTAGTATCTTTAGGAGATCTGAACTTCTAGACCCATGTGTTTCATCGTGGACATAATGTTGGATTAAGGGTCGAGATCAGGCGGGGTTTCAGATTGGGTTGCACAAGGATCGAAGGGAATCGAATTAGGGTTCTACGCCTTTTGGCCAAGAACACCTCAACGCCGAGGAGGCTTCGACATTGATCATGGCTTGGTCCAGGTTGACCCGAGCCGACGGTCTTCATCGACTCCCCTTATGTCGCTTTGTATGTTCTATATTTTTCTTTCCATAACAAATACCATAAACTTAACCCTATGCTCAAGTTTGACATATTATATTTATATTGTACACTAGAATTATGATTTTAAAGATTTTTTTATTAATATTACAACTCAAATATATGGAGAATTAGAACCTATAATCTTTTATATGGAGTTATTAACTATTTGTTAAAAATCACGTCAACATGTCTTATAACCATGGTATTAAATATCTATCGACATTTCTTTTGATATTTTCATGTATCCATGAGTTCGACATCAACGTGAGGAGTAAATCAACATTCTATATTATTTTAAAAAATCACAAAATACTAAATATATAAAAAAAAATATCAATAATATAGACATAATATATTAATTATTTTTAAAACTTATTTAGAAAGTTGCTTATTTGTTAATTGAAATAATTTTTACAAATTTTTTTATTTTTATAACGTTACTATAAATATCCATAGGTATCTACATTTTATCGACATTTCCATCGACATATCTATAAAATTGAGACCTATACATTTCTATCGAGATTATATTTAAAACCTTGCTTATTACACACTCCACTTTGAGAATATTTATGAAGTATGTTATTAAATAATCAACATATCATGTACTAAGTTATAATAATACTTCATGAAATAGAAGTATAAGATTCTAAAAGTACATTAATAATTCAAAACAATTAATCGAAATAAAAAAAAAGTTTTTAAAAAATAATAATAAAACATGAAGACAAGTACATTAATTAATAAGAATACATGTGACAATGTTTACATGCAAAGTTTCATATCTTCATCGATCCCTCTTCCAACCAACCAAATTTAAAACACCAAATAGAAATAAAATAAAAAACTATAGTCTATAAAGCTCATTTTCCTATGCTTTAGTACTTTTAACAATTTCATCCTCATATTTTCTTTAATTCCATTTTCATCCTTCTACTTTTGTCCATTCGGGAGCATTTTAAAAATATTTAGAAGTAGTTTACTATAAAGTATTTAATAACAAAATTTGATGTTCGTGAAAATATTTTGGAGTGCTTCGTCACAGTCAAGCATTTAGACCAAAAATACTCTACAAGATCTTTCTTACCGAGTAATTTTAGTTTTTTACCTTTTTCAAAAGTATTTTTTAATATTATTTGGATATTAAATTTTCTTCGATATTATCTCAAAAAAAAAAATTTCTTCGATATATCAATACTTCCATATATTTTTTTGTGTTCATGAGTTTAATATCGATGTGAGAGGTGTATATGTATGTATATATATATATATATATCAACAAGATATCACTAATATGGGCATAATATTAATATTAATCATTTTTTAACTTATTTAAAAATGGTGAATTGTTTATTTGTTAATTTAGGTATTGTTACGAATTTTTTATTTTTTGTAATTCTCTCATGAATATTCGACATCGATATTTTCTTGATATTCCTATCGATATTTTCATAAAATTGAGATATATATAATTTTATTGACATGGACAGTTAAAACCTCGCTTCCAAATAAGATGAGTTTGAATAGATAATTAATCTCTAATACCAATTATTCAATTTAATAATAACATAAAGTTAGTGTCACGATATCTCCGGTACGACAGAGTCATATATAAACATGTTAGTTAATTTATATTAATGTCCAAGTTAAATTTATAAATTTAGTCCTAAATTTTTACAAAACTTATTTAGTCTACCGTGACAGCATACTCAAATGTCGACACGATTAACAGTAGATAATTTGACCCGACATGATACACAAGAGAAAAAAACATGCGGGAAAGAAAGTATACATGTATTTCGCTCACACGACCCGTCATAAATCAATAAAAATTAAAGGGATACAATAATAAATTGAAAAAATGAAAAATGAATTTTGGTGTGGGGAGGATGGCATTATGTTATTACTGCAAGTCAAAGCCTAAGTTAGCAAAATCAGAGAGGAAAATGAGAATATGCAGACACATGAAAAAGGAAACACAATCAAAATGGTTTTATTATATATATTATTAATTAATAAAGAGAAAAAGTAGAAGAATAATGAAGAAGGAAATCCAAAGGAAATCAGAGAATCCATAGCATTTTTAAACATAATAAGTAAAAAGGGCAAAGGGATTCATAGGACAGAAAAACATCATGATTTTTTTTCTACCAAAATTGTTATAAGGTCAAAATACACGTACCTCTACTTTCAACTTTTGTTTATTTTAAATGTTGTACTTTCGAAAAATTATATCTTTCAAAACGTATTAAATTTGATCGACCGGAATAAAATGGTTATTCTTAAAAGTAGAAATATCAAAATAAAGTAAAGTTGAAAAGTGAAGTTCAGGGTGATGACGAGGTAGTATTTTTAACTTATATTTAACCATTTTCCAATGTATAAAAGTTATTATTATATTACTTTATTATTTAATTCTCCGGAGACAGTGGCTATTAATACTCTAGACCCACACCACCACCACCCTCCAAACCAACTTCCACATATATTAATTATTTTTTTTTTTAGAGAAAAAGCAATTAATTAATTTGAAAGGGAAAACCAATAGTAACCCAAAAGCAATAACACACATAGGTAGATAATGGGAAAGATAAAATTTTACCCATTCCCCAAATTCAACAAAAACCAAGAGGGAAAATTCCAAATATTAACTCTGTTCCAACCTCCCATTTTGACTAATTACTCCTTTCAAACGTGCAATCATGTACTTTTGGATTTAGTTCAATAGTTAAAACCTCTTTTTAAATATATAAATTTTAGATTTTCACAAATAAATTTAAAAGTATAACTACGAGAATCTCAGTTTAGACAGGTCATTTAGATTATAAATGCTAATCCCAAGTCTAGAAGAGTACTTTAGATTATAAATGGTAATGTTTTATTTATAGTCTAGTACAATTAGCACATTTTCTAAAGGATAACTCAATAGGTAGGACACCAATAATATTTTAGATAAGTTAACCGTTCAAATATGTACCCATTAAATTATAATGTTATAGTTTTTAAAAGAAACCCAACATATTATTTTGGGTAGGAAAAATCCAACTTTTCACCCCTAAAAGATAACTAATGTTTAAAGTT
Source organism: Momordica charantia (assembly GCF_001995035.1). The sequence goes on from NW_019104551.1 coordinate 722,156, forward strand.
TAAGTTAAGACATATTATCAACATAACTACAGCAATAGTGTTGAATTAAAAAAATCCCATAAGATTAATCAAGAAGTAATTTTTCAAATAAAGAATTTGCAAGTGTAACATTGACATGAGCCATTATATACTTCACAATGATTTTGATTTTTCTACAAGTTCGGTCCCTAAACTATCAAGATTGTATCTAATAAGTGGTTAAACTTTCAACCTCCCGTCAAACAATATCCAAGAAAGATCAAGAACTTATTACATATAGAATCGAAAATTTAAGAATCCGTTCCAAAACTAAAACTTGTAATTTAGCATTTATAAATTAAAAAAAAGCATAATAAATTAGAAGTTGGAACTTGTACCATAATATTTCTTAAAATTTGTGTGTGAGGGGAAAAATAAGAAATATATAAGAAGGTTCTCATGATTCAAAGAGGGTCAGAGATCATGTGGCTTAGACCCATAATATAAGGAGAGAAAAACTTACCAAATTTTTATGTCTCTCTCTCTCTCTCCTCTCTTTTTCTCTCTCTTCTCTCTCTTCTTTCTCTTCTCAATTTCTTTCACAGTGGGAAATTACAAGAATATCCCAGATGAGAGTGGGTGTAGTAGAGAGGGCAAGAAACGGAGGAGGAGCTGTTAGGAGACGGCGGCGGGCCGGCGCCGCGGCGGCAATTTTCTTCATCTGCCTC
>NW_019104551.1:726332-746233 GCF_001995035.1 Momordica charantia
TTTTTTTTAGTGCAGTAAATAAGAATGGAAATTGGAACTCACGATCTTTTGGTTGAGGTAGGGGCATAAACCAGCCAAATTATGTTCTGGTTAGCTAGCAAAAGTAATTTCAAACTTGGCCTTCCTAATTTTATAGTTATTCTTATCGTGTATTTGTTTAATTTGATTTTTCTTTTCCTTTTTTTCTTTTACATGTGTTAGTTGCCTCCATTATGCCTCCAAATTAAATTCTCGAGAGTCAAATATTAGTGGAACCCATGGAGAAGAACTTTAATTTTTTCTTAAATTTGAGGGACAAAATGAAATATTTATAATTAAGCTAAAAAAAGTGTAGGAATAGATGAGAAATTGAAGCTTAAAGCGAACCCATAAAGTTAAAAATAAAATACCCTACATAATTTAATAAGATTAGATTAATAATGCCTCAAATTTATAAGTATTTATAATGAATTTAATAAAATATAAAAATAGAAATTTTTTAATATAACATGTGGTTGAAAGATCGAACTCATAATCTCTTATTTGAAAATATATGCCAAGTACTATGGAAATAGGCTCGTTTTGACAAAATATAAAAAACATAATTAAAATTGCTTGATAAAACTTTTTTTTAATGTACTAATAGTACAGTGACTTTATCATTATATTACTTTCAATTAATTTCTTAATCTATCATTTTCTCACGAGCATACAAATTTCTTGTTTTAATATCAAAATAAAATATTAAATAGTATATGAATATTTTTATCTTAAATAATGTTTTCAAGTTCGTCTTTAGTTGCTAAAGTGAGCATAGTTCAACAGTAATTGATATATATCTCGAACCAAGAGATTGTGAGTTTGAACCCCACTTCCACATGTTCTACTCAAAAAAGAATTGATAAGAATTTTGTTTTTAACTTTTTATTTTTAACAATTTTGTTTACTTTTTCTCTCAAACATGTTTTTCTTTCTTACAAACACATTTTTTTTAAAAAAATACAACTCTTAGTTTTTAAAATTTAATTTAGATGTTGAGAATGTTTTTAAAAAATAGATAAGATAAATAAAAACACAAATATAATAAAAATATCTATCCAACACGACGTACATTATTCACCGACAAAAATAAATAAAACTTTCCAAAAGTACATTAATTTAAAAAAAAATCAAGCATTAACGAATCAATGCACAACATCAAACCCTACTAAATAAATAATCGTTGCTAGTTGAAATTAGTGGACAAATGAAACAAAGTTTAATAGGCTATAAAAGTTACAACAATTATCTAATTTGAATTAGATAAAATTGATATTTTTAAAAAAAGGAAAAAAATAGAGGAGTTTGAAAATTTGTAATTATTAGGAGAGATGAGATGCGTGTGGTGTCATTGTCATCATGGCTGGAAAAGCGTGTGAATATCAATCATCACTTTGGCATTCAATTCCAAAATTGAAAAAATACTAGTAATGTTTCACCTCTATTTATTGTTTTTCCTTTTCAATTTTATTAATAAATTTAAGTATTTTACAACTATTTATGAAGTTTATTTTTCATTTGTATACACATGCGCAAAATTGTATATAAGTTTTAGAAAAAACAAAACAAGTTTTTTGTTTTTTATTTTTGTTTCCAATTTGTTCGAAAAGGTAAATAAAAATGTTTTTTTTATCATTTNAATAACAGATTACCAAATGGGCCTTCAATTTCTTTATTCATCTTTTTTAGTTAAAAAAAAAAGAAAAATAAGTTTGGTAACTGTATCTTGCTTCTTGTTTTTTTTTTCTTTTCTATTGAAAATTTCGTAACTATTTCGTGTTTCTTGATCTTTGAAATCTTAAATTAAACAAGAAAAAAATTTATAAGAAAATTTCTTATGTTATATTATTTTTAATATTTATTATGTATTTTATAAGTTAATAATGATAAAATATTGGTTTTATTTATGTTCCAAAAAAATAGAAACAAGAAAAAGAAACTTGATTTTGTTATTTACAAAATCATACACAATTTTAGAAACGTTTTTTTTAAAATGAGAAACGAGAAATATGAATCGTTATCAAATACTTATATATGTTTCTTAAGAATTGTAAATGAAAAATAATAAATAATAACGTTTCTTTTTTTGCGTTAAAAATTTTAGTACAATCTACTTATATATTAAATACATAAAAAAAAAACCAATGAAAGTACAGCGCATTAAAAAGTTAGATTTAAGATGTTTATAAAATTATGCTTTTTATCAACTGCCAATATTCCAATCAACATTATGACTCACAAAGCAACTCCTTCACTTGTTCATCTACCACCACTCCCCAATCCAACATATTCATTTCAATCTTCTCATCATCAACGATTGTTATCTCTCTCTTTCTTTTTTACTATGTATTTAGTCCAACCGTAAATATACTTTTAGTATGAGTTTGGAGCTAGGTGTCAATTTGGTCATTAAAGTTCAAAAAACGACACTTTGGTCCCTAAAGTTTGAAAATTGGTTCAATGGTCCCTAATCAATTTTATTGTTGGTTTGACTAATGGAAAAATGATGTGGTATTTGAGGTGTCAATATTTAGATGGGGTGACAATTTTTATTTATCTCCCTCCTCCAACTTCTTCTCCCCCATTTTCCTTCCATTGGCATAGTCGTCATCGTCTTATTCATTTGCTTCACCATTCAATTGACCGTCTTTGACATTGTGATGAGGGATTTTTTTGACAATCTGTGCTCGAGGGTTTTAGAAGTTGATGAAATCGATGAACCCAGTCAAGGGAGTTAAGAGTTTAGAGTAGGATTGGGAAATGCAGCACTGTTGGTGCAGAGAAAGGTTGGATTTGGAATATGGGATGAAAAGGTTCAATTGGATTTGGAAGATGATGAACTATACGGTTCACTATGTATTAATCCAGTTCAAGTTCACCAATTTCAAGTTCCTTTGATCAGTTTCTGGGTTGGATTAGGCACAACAATCCAGTTCCAAATTCCTTTTCTTCTCAAATTTATTCAATTTACAACCTGGGAGAGTTTGAATTTTCTTCCTACAGTACAACATATCTCCAATGCAATGCAATTTAATTATTTATTTTATTTTATTGAAAAAAAATTGTTACTAAATGTAATTTTAAACAGCATGTAATTAACCATTAGCATATGAGAAGATTGCGCTCAAGAATTAACTTCTTGTCCTAGAAATACCATTGAGACAAACCCACTTTGTAAAATTTACAAATGATTTATTCATTATTATATAGATATGCAAATGAGGTATCATCACAATACTAGACAAAGAAATATAAATGTATCATAAGATAATTAGTATGCAACTCAAGCATGCCTGAGAACTCTTTACAAATTAACAATATTTGTTGACCATCACAAGAACTAAAAATGGTATAAAACCAATAAGTTAAGTTGGATGCAAGACCCAATTGAAAAGTGATTTTAAACTTTTCACCACAAGGTTCTACCGTCAAAATTTATCATTGCTATTAACTATTAATCAATCAATCCTTAATCATAAACTAGGCTCTCCATAAATTACATATTCTAATTCTTTTTATCCTTGACAATTTCTTGTTTGATCTCTGCAAATATTCTAGCATGTCTAACACTATTTTGCACTCTAACTTTCAACTTCCAAAGTTTAAAATTTTATCACCAAGACCCAAATTAATCTTGTTTCCTTAAAATATCAATGGATATGAAAAGGTATTTGAATTCTTAATCAAATATTAAAACAAAAATAACTATTTAAAACGAAACACAGGTGAGAATGGTGTTTGAGAACAGAAAACCAAAACCAAAATGTTCATTTCATCAAACAGAGCCTCAACATTAATAAAGGATCAATCCTGAATTTTATTTGTTCCAATCACAATTTTATACCCAATAAATTACTTAAAACATAGCCCTGACTTGAACAAAACAAACCGACTAAATCGAATAAAAGTTCAAAATATAATGACCAAACATACACCATTTTGAAAAAGTGCAGGAAATGAACTAAAAGTGGAGGACTACAATAGTTCTGGCCAAGTCCAATACTCTTTTGGATCGTAAAGTAGTTTTTGATCACTAAACTTTTAAAAAGGATCCTCCGATTAAACAAGTTTCCATCGGATATAGTATTTGTGCTAAAATTCTACCAAAATGGACCAATTAAATCAAACAATTTTGAAAGTGCAGGAAATAAACCAATAACCAAAAATGAAAACCAACTCAAAATCGTCCAAACTGGATTCGAATTCCTAACCACAACAAAGAAAAATCAGTAGTACATTCCACCATCCAACACGATCCAGATTCAATTGCAGAAACACACAGAACGCCAAAGAGAAAACCATGTCGAAAATGTAATGGCGTATGGAGGCGGGTGAGTGAAGAGAAACCAGAATGGGAACACTCAGAAGAATGCTCCATTCAAAGCACAGCACCCGTACTATGAAGCCATTTGGAATTAGCTATGGGGGGCTGGAGAGGCAGGGCGGCCTGCAGAGAACCCGCAGGCGCTTCAGAGCCATGGATTGAAATTGCTCTGCCCTTCAATGCCTCAGAGCCCTCGGATCGGATCGAACGAAATTAAAGAAGGCTCTAATTCGGAAGAATTTAAGATGCAGAAATCGAATTGTTACCTGATGAATCTCGAAGTCGGCGCGGCGGAGAAGAAGATTGATTGATTTTCATGGCCGAACCCTAGAGGATGGTAAGAGCCTATTTATAGGGGAAGCCCAGGCCAGGAGATTGGTGATCGGGTGCAGCCGGGTGTATTTTGCTGTTCAGTGTACGATTGTCTTTTTTTTTTCAGGGAAATTCGGATTTGGGATTTTATTATTATTATCTATATCTTATCTATATAGAATCTTTACCTTCCCATTTTACCTCAATTTTTAAATACATATCTATTTTGCCCTTTAAATCTTTACCAGAGACACGACTATTCGAGTTAAAGTGTCTGTTGAGATAACAAATCCAAAATTTTTTTGACCATTTGATAAAACAAAGAGTTTAATCCAAAAGAATTATAACTGTTTGAGTGAAAAAGTGTGTTGAGAGAAGTTAATCCGATGAAAAATACAACTGTTTGATGAAGAGATGCATCTATCCACGTATAGATGTCATAACAAATAATCTATAAAATGAAAGATTATGTCATTTTCTTCTATGACCTAAAACTCATTTTTATTTGAGAATCCAGTATCATATTTAATAGGTAGAGTAACAAAATTATGTATTTGTATTATCTTCAACTTTTATTTTTTTAGATTTTTTAAATATTTTTATGTGGATTACTTTTAAGTTATATATTCATGATATATTCATGTGTTAATATTTAGTTAATGTTATTTTCAAGTTTGATTTAATATTTAGTTAATGTTCCTTTCATAATTGATTTATATTTTAGTATTAGTTTTCTTATTTATTTTAATATGATTTTTTGATTGCTGTTATTCTTATTTTATTTTTCTTGCTCATGTGATTCTTTATCCCACATTTTTTTAATGATTTCAATTTCAATGATTTGATGACAGTACATAGTATTCAGTTTCTTTTTCAAATTTCAATTCTTTAATTTTGGTTCATTCTTCCTTATTACATAATATACAAAAGATAAAAGAATGAGTAAATAGTTTAAGAAAACACACAAAAAGATTATTGTTGTATTCTTTTAAAAAAAATTGACAACGAATAGGAATTGTCCGATACAAATGAATTTTGCATTGAAATTATGTTTACATAGATAGTAATGAATCATTGTAGGCAGAAGTTTAGGAGGGAGCAATATCAAATTCTCACTTTAAAAATATTTTAAAAAAATAATTATTGAGACTAATAATGAATAAATTTAAGATGAAAGAGACAGATCTCATTTATATAGTTAGATAAGATTATATATTTTTTCTTATTTACTATTTTGTAATTTATTTTTACGTCATAAACTTCAATTTTTGTATTATGTCTATTTTATTTTTAGTTTTTTAATATCAAAACATTATTCTTTCAGTACATAATATTACCTTAATATATTTAATTATACCATCTATTTTTTAAATTGTTTAATAGTTTTGTATCCATATTTAGATTAAGAAAGTTGTTAATAATTGTGCCAATAGGTATAAATTGTATTTTTTTTAATTATTATTATATTTAAATGATGTAGTATAATTTATATTTATCCTTTTAAAAATAGAAAAAATATATTTGATTTTTCAATTTTAGTAGGTAGTTTAAGAGTAAAAATAAGTAATTTTATTTGTTCCAATAATTTAATATTTAATTATAATTTTGATAATCTAACAAATTATTTCACTATTGTTCGAATGTTTAGTTACATAATTTAATTTATTATGTCGCAATTAACAATAGGCTCGATTATCACCGTATTAATTATTTCAATTTTATAGTATATTCAATGTTTTTTATACCTCTTATTTTATTGTTTTTTTTTTACTTCTTATTTTATTGTTTTAGTTTGGACACTGTACTTTTTTTTATTGAAAATGTCAACAAATAATAATATATTTTATTTGAAACAAAATATTAGTATTATTTAAAAGTTCCATTGAGTTATTATTCTATATGTTAAATTGGTAGAAATATTATATTAAATATATTTTATCTGAAACAAAATATTAGTACATTTAAAAGTTCTATTGAGTCGTTATTCTATATGTTAAATTGTTAGAAATATTATATTAAAATGTTTACAGCTACGTGCAATGCATGTGATACTAACTAGTTATTCTTAAATACAAGAATATAGAGATTTGAACTTAATTTTTTTGATGAGAGAGAGTGTTTACAACAGTTGAGCACTACTCAAAATCGGCAGGATTTGGGATTTCATTTTCTTTACTTTTTTGAGAAAAATCAAGTTTTGTCATAAATCTATAAATCTATATGTACATGTATATCTATAGTATATCTAAAAAGGTTAGAGGGAGAAACTTCTTCTCCCTATTTTGCCCTTTTAATTTCAACGATATTTTGAAGACAATTTTGTCCTAATTTTTCTCTCACACTCCCCCTTTCATCTCTCCCACACTATTTTCTCCTTTTTTTTTCATTTCTTTTAAAATATTTAATCTCCATCCTTACAAATTTACTTTTCTAAAATTAATCTTCTCTTTCTTTCTTTCAAAAAAAAAAAAAAAACTTCTCATCCTAATAAACTCTCCCTCTTGAAGGTTAGAATATAAATAGTTAGAATATGAAGGGTTTTGTCTCTTTATTTTTATGAATTAATTAAAAAGTTATAATTTATTTTGAATTATAATTAATAAGGAATTTCAAAAGTTTCGTAACTTTTTATTTTCTACAATTATATAAAGAGTTTTTTCTTACTCTTTCTTATTGTGTTTTCTTATATTTGGTTAGATTGTTTGATCGAATATTCAACTTTTTTAGTTCTTTTTTTCCAATGCAAGTCTAGAAAACGACTCAATCTACTGGAAAAAGAAAAGAGAAAATGAGTGATAAGATCAAATCACCTTGGACGGATCCACTTTGGGATGACACTTGATAACCACGAGGACTTTCTCAATGACGTCCTCCTTGGTAAGATGATCGTCGTGTAATGAAAATAGCTAGAATATGGTTGCAGTTGGCATTCCCAGCGAGCTACGACAAGGAATCAGACCGGAACTCGAACATGGCGAAGAACGGCTGCCCTGAATGCCATCTCTCTCTAACTTTTCTTCATGGGATGACTCCTCAATTGTCGAACTCGGGAACTTATTAATGATCCAGTAGAATCTGAAGGGAAGGTGCATTTGGCCTACGCAAAGCACGTGCATTTTTTAAGAATACTTTTACCTACAAGTAATTTGTTCAAAAAGTTTAAGAGATGACATGCTTGCTGTTTTTTTTTTTTTGCCATTTTCTTTTTCAATGACTCAAATAAGAAACCAAAACAGAGTTTTATTTACTTCTATGTATTGCTATGTTTAGGGGAAAAAATTGAAAAATCCATGAATATGTGTTTTTTTTAGAAAAAAGAATTTAAATAGTTGAAGAATAATACTTTTAGTCACACTAATCGAATCAGTGGGTGATGAAAATTATTGAGACTTTGATTTTATGAGATAAACATGGAAAATAAGAAAAAACTTAGTGAGATAAACATTTAAAGATAAAAAAAAGCCAATTTATATTATAAATTTTAACTATTTAATTAATTTTTAAATTTTATATATTGAAATAAAAACAATGAAATTTCACGTGCACCGCACGTGTGTCTTACTAGTAAAAGTTTAAATGTCGATATTTCAATTTCGTAGTAACTTCGATGAAATATTCATGATATGCCAATTGATATTCTTAATTTCACCATTTTAAAATTAATAAAACTTATTAACGTTAATATTATGTCTATTTTAATTTTATTTTGCTGATTTTATTATTATTGTTATTGTTATTCATGTTATTCATAATATTATTATTATTATTATTATTATTTTCCGATGGTGGAGAAATGTTGATTTACTTTTTATGAAAATATCGGTAGAAATGTCCACATGTCGACAAAACTTTAACACCATCGAAATGGTTAATGGCGTATCAATTTTATTTCTTTTTCTCTTTAAATACAACCTGCGATGGTAGAAGATCGAACTCACAATTTTTTGTTASAGATATATGTTAATTAGAACTATACTCATTAGTTGCTAATGGTGTATCAATTTTCACTTAACAAAATTTATGGTATTAAATTGAATGTTAGACTCCAGCCGAGGTTTTAAATTTTCATTCATATATGTTAAGATATATATCCATGGTTCAACCCACAAACAATTGGAAATATTTTAGGGAGATGAAGTTTCTGCAATTATGAATATAAATATTTAATTCAATCAAATAACCAACAAGATATAGAGATAAGAAAAGGTAAAATTGGATTAAGACACATTCGTAAACGTCGTCCATAGAGAAGATGTGCACCCACTGTACTGAGTTATTTAACACTCCACTTCGAAGATACAACAATCCTTCAAGAGATTGTATCTAGCAGCTAAATTCTCTTAGGAATACCCAATTGATTGTAGGAACACACACCCTAAGCACTTTACCTTAGACGGTAGATGCTACCTCTTTTATAAGAAAACACTCTCTAAAAACACTCTCAAAATTTTCAACAATTCATTTCACATATGCAGTATAATTAATCTCCAACATTGCTAGTTTTATTAACCATGCAATATAATTAACACGTTAGCTAGGAGGACTTTATACCTTTATAATAAATAAAAGGAAAATTATAAACCAAATCAATATGAATAATTTTCAACTTAACATTTTATGGCCAATTAAAATTCTCAATATCCACCATAATTTAATGTAAAGATGTTAATTACCTCATTTTCCTTTAGTTTCGAGCTGCACCATCTAACAACTTAAGCAAAATTTCAAACTAATTTCAAATAAATGTAATTATCAAACATGAGCTTTGACAAAATTTATTTTCATATAGTAGTAACATGCTAAATGATCAAGTGGCCACAGCCTAAATCACTAATTAGAACCAATTATGAGATAAAAAAAAAGAATATATATATATCTCACAAGCCACCTTGGTAAGAACTAAGAAACTATTAGCCCATGCACAAAACATAGTGATTATTATGCTCAAAATATGACATCAATTTGAATTATAAAAATGCTAAGTCCTCATTAAGTCACATAGCTGGTGAGGTAGCTTATATAAAATTCATATTTTTAAAACAAATTTTCTAAATCTATGTGACTAAAATTTCCCAAAATTAAGCAATTTATGAAACCTCACACCCTGTCAACAGGTATTAAATTTAATTCATCTAACAGAAGAAATAAATAAATATAAGTTAACATATATAAATTCCAATCAGTTGTACTTCACTAGATTTCATTGCTACGAGTATAGAAAAATTCTACTGACCAAATTTGGGGGAGAATTAGCTTTAGAACAAACTCCCAAATTTGTCAAAGGCAACAATTCTCATAATAAATTATAATTATATTGTTAAATAAATTAAACAATAAAATTCACCAATTTCATATTTCTGCAGTGGAACAAGAAAATGAAGAGGTCCTTTCCCACATTTGCACACGCGTTGGAGAATGCCACTCCGGGGAACCGGCAATAAAATTCTTCTCCTTTTAAACATGCAACTATTCTGAATTCTTCCATAATCACAAATAAAACTTGCAAAACATTAGATTTTTCATGCGAATCATTCACTGAAATAAGAAAAACAAGCATCGACAGATTGAATCTTGCGAATTAATGTTTTCAAACCTTGATGCAATAATCTAAAGGAATTTGATCAGAGATGCAAGTTTTGTTTGTCTCCCATTCCGCCATCGTGTGCCCCACCCCCGGTGTTGATGCTAGAATTCTGTCTCCTGGGATCTCGCCGAATTCGCACCAATCTTCAAGAACAAAGGGATTGATGAGACTTGTAAAACAGTACAACACTAAGACCGGTGTAGTCGGGTATCAAGAGTAGGGTTGTTAGGCATACCTCTAGGGTTTGGCTTACCCTTTGTATTTATAATGGTCGACTCCTAATCCCTTCAGGATCAGTTGAACCCTAATCCTCCTAGGGTTTACATTCGTTGAATTCTTATGCACTCAGGAGATCACAGAATAAGTAGTTTGTCAAATCTCTTGAACAATAAGAGACTGGAAAATTTTTAAAGCTTGGGTAAGAAGAAGAGTTAAAATGATCCAATTTCTTTTGGACAAATAACCTTGAGAATTGGTTGCATAACTCTCCCAGGAGTTCATCTCATGTACCTCACTCCTTCTTTGAGCTTAGCTAGAGACATTTGATGAAATCATCTTTCTAGCCACATGTTATTCTTCACGGAAATATTGTTGTGGTCAACTTTTGAATTTAAAAGACTGACCTTTTAGCCTTTTCTCCGAAGTGCAGTTCTTCACGGGAATATCGTTGCAGTCCACCTCTTGAATGTAAATAACCTCTCATTTTATCCTTCAATTTTAAAGTAAAGTTCTTTATGGAATGTTGTCTAACAACCCACTTTGTGCAATGAAGGATTTCCCAAAATTGAAAGATTTCCTGCTAGAGAAATGAGACATTTTTAGTATGAAGACGACCTTTGTTTAATGTAGTTACAATTTTGCCCCAATGTAGCATTGCTTGACTTTTCCCTAGTTTGAAGATTTGTAAAAAGGACCTTAAAGCCTTTGAAACTGATGTCGTCGATCTATGTTAATTGTCCCAGTCATTAAACAAAAGAATTGTCATGGCTTTAGACATTTCCTTTTTTGTGTTTTTGGTTTATCTTTTTTTTTTTGCTTCTATTTTTCTTACTAGACATACTCTKCCTTTTTTCTTTTTACAAATAAAATAGGGTGCAATTACATGTAAAATGTCGATCATGTGTAAATTGCCTTTTGTCACCTTGACCGTTGTTCCGAATTATTTCTTTGTTGTTGCTGCTTCACTATCAATGATGAAATTGTTTTAAAGCGAAACTCATCAAAGGAGACTGAGATCTTGAGACTATTTGTCAGGTCGCTAACTTCCGAATTCTCAAAATTACTATCCTCAATCTTGGAATCACATTTTACTCAATAGAAGAGAGGAGACAAAAGATTGAGCTAGGAGAACAAGATGAAATAGAATGTGAAAGAAGTCAAAGTTGGGAAATGTTATGTGAGTAACTACAAGTACCAATTCATGAAGCAGTAAACAATAAGAGCTGAACACTATTTCATTACTTTCAAAGTTCTCTTGGTAAAGCAGTAAACAAATGCGTGATTGAACACCACCACTTAGCAACCTTGCTATGTCTCAAGGATTAAGAACTCGGATGGTGGGATCTTTACTCTTGGAGAAAGGAAAACCGAGAAATGAAATTGTGAGAGAGGTTTGTTCTACCGGGAAAAATAATCAACCCCAAAAACACAGACTCTATGTTTTTAACGAAGGAGGGAGAAGAGAGAGAGTGGGAGTGGGAGTAACCTCCCACTCTCCACCCCACCATTTCTCAGGAAAAATGCTCGGAAGTGGTGGGTTTGTTAATTGTTTTTACCATAATTAACAAAATTATATATTAATTTAATTTAATTTAATTTAATATTTAAATTAAATTAATAATTAAATTAAAACTGTTTTAATTTAATTAATCATTAATTAAATCTTATTTAATCAATTAAATAAATATAATTTAATTAAATCTTATTTTATTAATTAAATAAATATAATTTAATTAAATCAATAAATATTTGAATTATATTCAAATATACATTTCCTCGTAACTTATAATATTTAATATGGATCTGATTCACATTAAACTTTAAACTATAATTTTAATATGAATCCTATTCATATTATTCTCTCATAATATATAGTTTTATAATATATTATCATACATTATATTAAATTGTGTCATACACAATCAACTCAAATTCTCTTTAATTAAATTTGAACAATTCAAATTTCTTCCAAAACCTAATGTTCCTAATTACCCTTTATGAGCTAGCAAGATCATCTAATGAGCCTATAGATTAGAAGCTCCAACGTTATGAGATTAATTGGTTAAACTCATTAACCATCCTAATCAACATACGTTAACTACGGGTTACTCCACTAAAAACCTGCAGCTGCACTCTTCTCACTATAGAATATTTCTGTGTCTACGGATATCGACCATTGACTACAAGTCAATCCTTCATGAGTGTTTGTAACCACAGATGRGTCAAATTACTGTTTTACCCCTGTGCTACATCCTTATACCTTAAGTATCGGTAATTCTCTAATGAACAACCCAGTTATGGTCCAACCAATAACCGGAAGTCCCTCTCGGGCCAGTGAGAGGGTGAGACCCATTGTTCAAGTCCCGGAGTTAGCACTAAAGGGAACACTCATCTACTATCCTAAATTCGGGGAGGAGTAAATTATATCTTGTGTAGATATGTTCCCAACTCCCAACTCTATCTCGTCCCCACAATGGTGGGAATGTTGAGCCGAAGACTCGGGCTACTCTCACCCATATAGATCAAAGAACGAGCCCTCACGGGCAGGAGTTCATAACCCACTCAGGATTGAGAATGAGTTACCTAGTTATCCTATGATGAAATAACAATCAGTTAGTTAACGACGTTACCCCCTGTTTGGAACCTCCGATTTGGAGGGATTTTAAATCTGAATGGATTTTGAAATCATTTCACATGTTTTGATAAATAAAGAAAAAAGAATTTGGAATCCTAAATGATTTGAAATTCAGTTTTTATCCTTTAAATATTTTCCGTTCCAAATAGGTCGAATTTGTGAGGATTTTAAGTTTAAACATAACAAATTTCGATTTTGCCCTACTTTGGTGGAAAAAGAATACATATCACTCCAATTTCCTTTGCACAGCATCATCAACCAAATTAGTTTCAAATTTTGATTTGTCCTACTTTTTTCTTTTTAATTCTAATAACTCTAAACTGACTCTTCCTGTACAATTTTTTTTCATCACCATTCAAACAAAATAAGGTTGCTATTCTATTTTGTTTTTGGTGTATTTAATTTTCCTTATATTTCAATATTGCTTAGATCTTTATGTTTACGTTTTTTTTATATATTTTTTCTTAATTTTTATTTTTTTAATATTTGAATCTAGAATCAATAAAAAAAAAACTGAATCAAGAGATTTGCAAGTTTTTATTTATTTATTTTTTCAATTTTGTTTTTAAATTAAAGATGACATTGACAAGTCTTAACTTTTGTTAGGTTGATTTGATTAAATTATTTACGTTTTCCATGGTTGAAATTACTAGTTTATATTAAATATTATATTATTAATAATATAATATTCTGTAAAATATTAAGGACATAATAGTAAAATGTTATACTTTTTTTCGTTTCTCGTGAACATCGTCCAAACAATAAATTTTAATTTTAATGATTTAGAATCATTTTGGTTCCAAACGCAATTAGGAATTCGAAATCATTTCCATCATTTAAAATCCTGGAATTTGAAATCATTTTCTACCAATTCCAGAGGCCAAACGGAGCATTACATCTAAAGATTGACTATTTCGTGGTCCGATCTTATACAAACTTATTGTATAGGATACTCCACTCGCATGTCTCCACACGAACGACCTGGATCGAGTCATCGATAACATTTACAAAGTGGGTCGTATCCATAGTATTGCCATGATAAGATACCCAGCCTTATCCATATACCATAGACCCATTAGGTTATTCTCAGGATATTATCCACTTGTATATCGAGGGTATATCAAATATATACCCAATATATATAATGTCCCGGTTACATGATAATAACCTTGGATGTTTAGTTTATTGGATTAGACAATACAATATTATGAATTCAACAACAAATTGATTGAATATATAACTTTATTGAATATAAATTTGTTTTTACATAAATACAAACTAGAGTTTAGGACAACACACCCAACAATTTTGTCTCTCATTTATATACTATAGATCTTTCTCTTTCTTAATCAATATAAGACTTTGATCATGCATCTAACAAGATCTTAAACACAGGAACTTGATTCAATTGAAAGATCTACAAAATCGTAAGACGTGTGTGTAAAAAATAGGATCTTAATCAATTTCTAATTTTTAATTCTTAAAAGTGGAATTAAATTCGAGATTAGATTTAACCCACTTGCAGGGACATCTCGAGATGATATGTGGCCTTAGGCAAAATTTTGAGAGGGAGGCCTTAATATAATTATTTTTTCGGTTGAACTTTGTTTGATTGGATGCTTCATTTTCAAAAATATTATTATCTATTGTTTTTATTTATCTTTTGATTTGTTTATACCTATCATTTCTTCTATTATTTTATCATTTTTATTACTTTTACTTCTACTAAAAAATTTATTGATATCATATTTTTCAGATTCAGTCCGTTTTTGTGACATTTTTTAGATTCAATCATTTTTATATTTTATGTTTTCTTAAGCTTTTCATATCTATATTCATATTTTTTTATGGACACATTAATATCTATATTGATACAAATAAGGAAACCTAAACAAATCTCAAATATCACGTATCGAACAATATGAAATATATTTTCAAAAAAGTAAAAGAAATAAAATGGAAAAAAAAACTTGAAATAATAAACTTTGAAGTTTTTGTTTCTATTCTAATTGGGAGAGACAGAATTAAGTTAAATTAAATTAAAATTAGTATTACCTACGGAATATATTTATGGTAGAGTTTTTTTAAGAGAAATTGAAAATTTTAATGATGAAAAAACTAAATAAAAGAGAAAGAATACAAAGGGTCTAAAACTTGAGAGAGTTTTGAGGTGTTATATTATTTATTATTATTTTTTTTATAGAAGTTTGAAGTTTTAAACATGAAAGAAATAAAAGTAACAAGTTTTGGAAGGTATCAAATTAAAATCGATAGTTCTTTTGTCTATGATCTTAAATATTGAGAACCTCCTTTTTCGAGAATGGAGTGTTAGTATCCGACAAATTTATCGTGATGCTGATTCTCGTACAAATTGACTTGCTAGTCAAGCAGTGTTTATTCCTTAGTTTATATATTCGTCATTTTTTTCTTAATTTGGTGGGCTTTAGTCCCCTTTCCTTCTCAAAAAATAAAAAATTAAAATCCAGAGAAATTTATAAGACCGATAGATTATGGGTTTTATATGAAGATCTATATTTAATTAAAGATTTTTTTTAAGAGAATTATAATTATTATTAGTTTGTATAGAACAAAATGTATGGTATATATTATTTTATATTCTAAAGTACATTTATACGTAAAAACTAAAATAAATTGAGAAAAATATATATTATATTATATATACTAATATAGGAAAGAAACAAGACCTTCAAGATTAGGGGCCTTAAACGATCGCCTCACTCGCCTATATCTTAAGTCGGCCCTGTCCACTTGTGAGACTTAGCGAATAGCTACATGATTAAGTTAGAGTTATTAGCTACAGATTCATCAGGTAGAATAACTAAAAAATAATTTGCATTATTTCGTCAATTTGGAAAATAATTTGCCATTTTATTTACTTCTGTAGAACCATAAATTTTGGACCAAACATAAACGGCCACGTCATTACCTATCTTATTTAAGGATTAATTATATATTAACCATAAATTAAAATTAAACATAATTTGACAATTAAAATATATAATTGGGTCATATGAGTATTGGGCTTGGAATCGATTTGGTTCACAAACTTGGCCCAAAACCCAATTTACCAGGAATTAAAGTGGATTAATATTTAATTTAAACAAATCTATTTAAAGAATTAGGCTTGGCTCAAAATTATCCAAGCCCAATGACCCACTAAAGCCTATGGAAACCTCTATAAATAGAGGGGATTTCATTCATTTTGAAGGTGTAGAATTTCAAAATTGAGAGAATTCACACCAAATTGAAAACTCTCTGAAGACTTGAAGATTCGAAGACCATCTTGAAGACTTTGAATACTTGAAGACTTGAAAACTTTCGAAGAACATATAACTTCGATCCAAATTCAAGAACAAGAATCTTAATCTTCACATCAAGTTCGAGAGAAAGAATTAGAGGATAAAAGATTAGAGATTGAATCCACTATATAACACACACAAATAATATAAAAGTTCAACTCCACGAAACTTAATTTCTTCGGAAATCTCGTGTGAACAAATTGGCACGTCCAGTGGGACAATCTCTACCTCTCATCCCTTCTTAAGACTTAAAGTTTTTCAAGAAAATCAATGGAATTTAAAAAGGCTTCTACAACAGCTGCTTACATGAGTAATCTCATATGGGTCATATCACCTATGGTTGCTCTGATGAATTCCAACTACGGGAACATCAAACTCCTCCTGTTGTTGCAAACAAAGTAACGATGCTGCAAGAAACATCTATTGAAAATGAGTTTCTTGTTAATCATAACCCCTTACTTGATCTTAATTCTGACATTGTCTCTGTTATGATGACTGATGCAAACACTATGGATGAAAAAATGGCTAAAATGGAAAAGAAGTTCGCTGCATTGATGAAGACAGTGGAAGAAAGAGATTATGAAATCGCTTCCTTGAAGAATCAGATTAAAAACAGAGATGTTGCTAAGTCGAGTCACACCCTTGCTATTAAGATAAATGACAAGGGAAAGATTATCGCTCAAGAAAATCAATCGCAATACTCCATTTCGATCGCTTCGCTGTCTGTTTAGGAGCTCCAAGATATGATCACAAACACGATAGAGCACAATACGGTGGACCTTCTCAAAGCTCCCTCTTGTATTATAAGCCATATACTAAGAGGATTAATGATCTGAGAATGTCTGCTGGATACCAACCTCCAAAATTCCAGCATTTCGATGGGAAGAGCAATTTCAAACAACATATTCCTCACGTTGTCGAAACTTGTGAGAATGCTGATACAAGAGGCGATCAATTGGTCAAKCAGTTCGTCCGAACATTAAAGGGAAACGCCTTTGACTGGTATACTAATCTCGAGCTTGAAACGATCGAGAGTTGGGAACAGCTTGAAAGAGAATTCCTAAATCGCTTTTATAGTACGAAGAGAACTGTCAGCATGATGGAGCTCACGAACTCCAAACAAAGAAAAGGCGAACCGGTTGTTGAATATATCAACCGATGGAGAGCTCTAAGTCTTGATTGCAAAGATAGGCTTACTGAACTATCCGCTGTTGAATTATGCAGTCAAGGTATGCATTGGGAACTTCTTTACATCCTTCAAGGTATAAAACCTCGCACCTTTGAAGAGCTAGCAACTCGTGCTCACGATATGAAACTAAGCATTGCTAATCGAGGAAGTAAGGATTCTTTAGTGCTGGACTTAGAGAAAGAAAGCAAACGTGTTGAGAAAACTTCAAATGAGTCTTTTGATGTAGACACAATCTCTCCCAAGTTGTTTTCAAAAATAAAAGGAAAGAGAATTGAGAAGCAAAAAGGAAATAGGAAAAGATGGCTAAGCTTGAAAGAAAGTCAAGAAAAAGTCTATCCTTTTCCTGATTCTGACATCCCTTATATGTTGGAACAATTACTAGAAACACGATTGATTGTACTTCCAGAGTGTATACGACCAGAAGAAATGAGTAAAGTTGATGATCCAAATATTGCAAGTACCACCGAGTTATAAGTCATCCAGTGAAAAAATGTTTTGTCCTAAAAGAGCGTATCCTAAATTTAGCTCGAGAAGGAAAGATTGAACTGGATTTCAATAGATTGAGCTGGATTTCAATGAAGTAGCTCAATTAAAGCACGCTGCAGTAACAACAAATATAGGCAGCCAATCACCTCAAAGTCTATTCTACAATAAAGGGATAGACTTGATCCAATTTGAAACGTTGAAGCCTATATCTGTTCACTCTCAACGAAAGACTTCAAGAAATGTCATTAAAGATGTTGTCAAATCCGTCAATCAGGGAGAGGAAAACTAGGCTATTGTGACTCGTCGGAAGAAACAAAAACAAAGTTTTGTTCAAAAGAAGTCATCTATGCTCAGCAAAGAGCATGAACACCAAGGAAAGAAGGATTCAAGGAAACCTAAATCAGAGAGGAAAGAAAATAAAGACTCCTTTCGACACCAGATATCGACCATCTTAAAAGAATCCTTCCAAAAAAAAATTCTTCTATATCAAAAAGAAGAAAGAAAATCTTGCAAGTTCACATTATATAAATGTGGAAGAAATTGACAACTCTAAAATAACTGAGCAAATGACTTTTGTATTTGATCGCATCAAGCCTTCAGCTACTCGACCTTCAGTCTTTCAGAGGATGAGTATGACCACTGCAAAAGAGGAAAGTCAATGTGTTATATACATCCCCACTCAATCTTTAGTATTTCAAAGACTAAGCATCTCCACGTCAAAGAAAAATCAATCTTTGAAATCTGTTTTTTATCGTCTCGAAGTGTCAAACGATCAATACGAAAGAATGATGAAGACCGTGGAAGCAAAATCATTCGATGAAGTGAATGATGAGAAGAAAATTCACAGCATTGTTCCTTCACGTATGAAAAGAAAATTCTCCCTTCTCATAAATACAGAAAATTCCTTAAAAGTAAAACAAAAGCTCATCATCTCAACCAATCCTAAAAATGGAGGATGTGATGAAAGTTGTGATGAAAATGAGAGCATATGAAATATAAACACTCCTTATCGTAAGAGTCTAAACTACATGATACTCCTGGCCCGCATGAGTTTAAAAGGTGATCTCTTCCTAGGGTACATAGGCAGCTTAAAGAAATCTTTAAGTTCAGTCCAAGTTTAAAAAGAAAAAACCTTTAAAAAAAATATGGTGACACCATAGTAACGCTGCAAAACGCAACCTTACCAAGAGTGACGATACGACGTTTAACCCTATTGAACGCTAGCTTTGTAGCAGAATGAAGGATGGTCACCGGGGGCATATACCATCAAATTAGGTTGTGCCCCTCATGATAAGTATCATCCCTCAAACTTGATCTTTGCTTGATGGTTGGCGAAAATGTTGCAGTCGATTGATCGTTGGTGAAGATATTACCACAGGCAATTGATCGTTAGCGAAGAGGTTGAAATCGCTTGATCCTTGGCAAATGAATTGTAGTTGCTTGATCATTGGCAAATATAWTGCAAGCTTGATCGTTGGCAAAGATATTGCACCCGCTTAATGGTTTGCGAAGAAGTTGCAATCATTTGATCGTTGGCGAAGATTTTTCAGCTGCTTGATCATTGACAAATATATTGCAAGCTTGATCGTTGGCAAAGAATTTGCAGCTGCTTGATCATTGGCGGATATATTGCAAGCTTGATAGTTGATGAAGATACTGCAGCCGCTTGATCGTTGGTTAAGAAAAATTGCAGCTGCTAAGTTGCAGTAATTAGATCGTTTGCAAAGAATTTGCAGCCGCTTGATCGTTGGTAAAGCAGTTGCAGTCACTTGATCATTCACGAGAATTTCCAGTTGCTTGATCATTGGTGAGTA
>NW_019104551.1:747868-787507 GCF_001995035.1 Momordica charantia
TCAATCCTCCTTACCGTCTCACCGCATGGCAGGGAGGTATTAAAATAAAGTTTTTGAAAAAAAAACTCCCTGATGGAGGTATTTTAAAAGAAAAAATTTTGAAAACTCCCTACCACATGGCAGGGGGTGTTTTAAATTTTTTTTTTTGAAAGCACTCCAGTAGGAAAAAGTTAAAAAAAAAAATTCTTTTGGCAAGTGTTTAATAAGAATTAAAAAAATTTGCAAAAATAGTAAGGAGAAATTTCTTACTTTTTGCTGATGAAAATAAGATGGACGAACATATATGATAACTTCGATGATAATCCAAAGCTGCATAAAGAAGGGAAGAACGTAAATACTAGAAGCCAAGAATTTAACAAAAAAAGGAAGGAATTTTGAAGCTAACATTTTCACTGGATTTCTGCTGTACTTCTACAAATGCAAGTACAAATGCACCTGAAGGCTCAATTTATAGGCAAAAATTTGGGGTTCAAATCAGAATAGCAAATCAAATCCCAACCCAAATATGATTATTTTTTCAAATAATGGTTGAAAATTTGATTGGATTCTTAAGTTGACCAAAATCAAGTCCCAACTCAGCTAGGATTCCTATTCAAATTCGAAATTGAAATCTGGTGGGATTTTAACTCAGCTCCCCAAGTAGGATTCTTTTCTTCATTCAAATTCTAAATTTGATTGGATATTAAATTTAAATCCAAATTTTCAAATTCGTCTCAAATTTGAATTTGAACTATATTCAAATTTTTAAGTTACGTTGGATAAATTCCATATTTTTCAAATTTGATCAAATATTCAAATTTGAACCATAATTCAACATTCAATTTAAAGTCGGATAAATTCCAACTTTTCAAATTCATTTCAAATTTGAGTTTGAATTATATTTCCAACTTTTAAGTTACGTTGGATAATTCCAAAAATTCAAATTTGAACCATAAATCCAGCGTTTAATTTAAAGTTGGATAAATTCAAAAAATTTTGAATTCATCCCAAATTTGAATTCGAATTATATTCCGACTTTTAAGTTGGGTTGGATAAATTCCATATTTTCAAATTTAATCAAAAAATTCAAATTTGAACCATGAATCCAGCGTTTAATTTAAAGTTGGATAAATTCAAAAATTTTGAATTTATCCCAAATTCGAATTCAAATTATATTCTGACTTTTAAATTGGGTTGGATAAATCCCATATTTTCAGATTTGATCCAAAATTTGAATTATATTCCAACTTTTAAATTACGTTGGATAAATTTCATGTTTTCAAATTTGATCCAAAATTCAAATTTGAACCATAAATCCAGTGTTTAATTTAAAGTTGAATAAATTCAAAAATTTTGAATTCATCTCAAATTTGAATTCGAATTATATTCCAACGTTTAAATTAGGTTGGATAAATTCCATATTTTCAAATTTGATCCAAAATTCAAATTTGAACTATAAATCCAGCGTTCAATTTAAAGTTGGATAAATTCCAAATTTTCAAATTCATCCCAAATTCAAATTTGAATCATATTTTGACTTTTAAATTAAATTCAAAGTTAAAAGAACTTTTGAAGATAATTTAAATTTCAATGGATAAATTTCAGATGTGTCATTTTAAATTGTGCAAATTTATTGTTAATTGGACCTACAACTATCTTGGTCCACGATTAATATTTTTTTCAAAATTATGACTTAAATTCATCTTTTTGATTGCACAATATTTTCAAAATTCAGCCACAATTATATTTGGCATAAATTTCAAAAAGGGGCATTAGTAGAACCATAAATTTTGGGCAAATCATAAACGGCCACGTTATTATTTATTTTATTTAGGGATTAATTATATATTAACCCTAAATTAAAATTAAACATAATTTGACCATTAAAATATGTAATTGGATCATATGAGTATTGGGCTTGGAATCGATTTGGTTCACAAACTTGGCCCAAAACCCAATTTACCAGGAATTATGGTGGATTATATTTAAATTTAAATAAATCCATTCAAGCCCAAAATTATCCAAGCCCAATGGCCCACCAAAACCTATGGAAATCTCTATAAACAGAGGGGATCTCATTCATTTTGAAGGTGGAGAATTTCAGAATTGAGAGAATTTACACCAAATTGAAGACTCTCTAAAGACTTGAAGATTCGAAGACCAACTTGAAGACTTGAAAACTTTCGAAGAATATATAACTTCGATCCAAATTCAAGAACAAGCATCTCAATCTTCACATGAAGTTCGAGAGAAAGAATTAGAGGATAAAAGATTAGAGATTGAATCCACTATACAACACATACAAACAATATAAAAGTTCAACTCCACGAAACTTAATTTCTCCGGAAATCTCGTGTGAACAATTTCCTTTTCCTTATTTTAATTTTATACCCTTTGAAGTGATCGATTTATCTAAAAATAAAGTTGCCTTACCACCAATCAATTGCATTACTTTGTTTCTACCCGATCTTTATCTATATTATTAAAGCTTAACACCCTATATAACCCAATTCCCAAACACAACTATAATTGGGGTTTTCAAACAATATCATTAAATATCTAAGCATTAAAACATAATCAAAAGTACGAAGACGTTTTTTTAATCTTAATTATGTAACTAAATTATTGCTTTAGAGTAACGATTTAGTCCATAAACTTAATTTAGTCCTTAAACTTTAGTGTAACAATTTAGTCTCTATAGTTTAAAATTTGTAATAATTTAGTCCATACTGTAAAAAATCTCATCAAAATTAAGTGTCGATTTTTATCATATAACGATTTAGTCTTTGTAAAATATAAACACATTTGGTCCCTCATCGATTTATCGATCTACATATATAAGATAATTAACAAAAAATTTCATGACAGGGACTAAAATCGTTATAAACTTTGAACTACAAGTACTAAATACATACTAAAGTTTAGGGACTAAATTGTTACCAATTTGAAAGTATGGGGACTAAATCGTTATAAATTATTAAAGCTCATAGACTAAATCATTACTTTAGCGACCAAATATGTTTTTCAACCCAACATTAATAATTATGTAATATAGGTGGTGAATAATGATGATAGATGATTTGAACAAACAAAAGAGACAAGAATATGAAAGCCTAAGAGGATGGATATGGAGATTAATTAGTCTCACTTTTGCACAATTTTGGGATTGAAATTTGTCAAACTTTCTTGGCCTCAAAAATGGAAAACTAGGGCCTAGCATTGTGTGTGAGTGTGCCCACTCAAAACACTCAACAGAAAGGAAATACAGACAAGACAAGGCTTCCCATGTGTTTCCATTATGGCTGCTGTGCTGTTCTTTCACTTTTGTACAACCTTATTACTATAATGCCTCCCCTTCTGTTCTGTCTGCTGCCTGCTGTGAGAAGAGATGTTTCTGGCTACAACTTTCTCCAACATTTTCCAATTAAACTCCATTTCATAAATATATCATTATCATTCTTCATTTTTTTAAAGATTACCCTCTAAAACTTGGCCAATTATCAATGGTTCTATGATTTGTTTCCATCTTGGAGATCGTTTTATATTTCTCAAATTACCAAGTTTAGTCTTGGAACTTCTTTTTAGGATTGTGTTTGATACATCATCATTAAACTTTAGAAAGTGTCTAATAGATCTCTAAACTTTTGATGTTGCATCTAATAAGTCTTTGCATTGAATATGTCTTTTTGTACTTTCAATTTTGTGTTTAATAGGTCTATTGACTTTTTTTTATTTCTAAAAAAAGAAAATTCGCTTACATGTTAAACACAAAATTGACAATTATGTATCTATTAGGATTTTTGGTTCTATATCTAATAGGTCATGAATTTTACTTTAAAAGAAATCGAAAAGGTCATTGAGCTACTGGACATATTAGCCACTTTTAAAATTTAGTGATAAATATATTAGACATAAAGTTATAAATTTAGGAATCTATTCAACATGTTTTAAAGTTCATGGATCTAATTAGACACAACCTTAAAAATCTATGGACCAAACTCTAATTTAACATTTGAATTATCTAGTTTAATTTAATTAAGTGATGATTAAGAGCATGAGGAAATTGAAACGACAATAACTACACAAACAAAAACATCAAGTCTATGACGAGGTATATTAATTCCCCAAGGCATTGTGGTACAATGCCATGATCCTCGATCATAAAATAAAGTCCACGGGATAATAAATATTAGAGTTTACGTATGAGAAAACCTTGATAAGAACATGTATATATTTTTTAGACACCTCTATCAAACGCCAGCTCTCATCTTTTCAACTTCAAAACTTGACTAGGAATCATTTTGGCTAATACTACACCGATGTGATGCTAAGCCTGGTATGCACCCTCCTCTATCATGTAGGCCAAAGAGTTGGCAAAAGAAGATTTCACCCTCCCAAGAAGTATCCTAACTTCAACATGCAAAGTACTTTTTTGCTGCCACTTTGTCCAACATTTTCAAATTAGTCCACTAAAAAATATCATATCATTGTTCATTTAAAATATTAGCCTCTAAAGTTTGGGCATTTTATCATGGTTTTATGATTTGTTTCATCTTAGAGATAAGTCACTAGACCAATGTGCTTCCTTCCACCAATACAAATGTTTTTCTTTTCTACCCTTATTACTTGTTGGAAGGTGCTTTACAATTCACATGCCTACCTAGCCTAAGGAATTTGCTTTTTTGTTTTTTTGTTTTGTTTTTTCATGGAAGAGGGAGATCATTCGTCAAGGGATATATAAGAAACATACAAAAGCGACGCGATATGAAAKCACTCCGATTGAACAAAATAATAGAGATGTTATAAATTACAAAAGAGAAGTTAGCAAAGACCATGAGACATAGATTTTGATATCGTTCCAATAGTTAGCAATCCAATTGGCGAGAGCTCGCACGACATCAATTCTATATTATAAAAAAAAAATCCTATTAAATTATGTCTTTGGTTGCAAGAAACTTCCTGCAACACATGCATGAACCTGTAAGTGTACCTTATATGTATCTATAGAAACAAATTGTGTTGTGATTTAGAACTAAAAAAAGGTTAAAATTATGTTTAAAAAAAAGGAGAAGTTAAAATTATTGTTTCTGAACTTTGGCGTAGGCTTTAAATTACACCCTCCTGTCATTTCAACAGTTTCATTTTAAGGTTTAACATAGAAAATTGTTTCAAAACATCCCTTCTGTTAGATGTGGCAGCGAGTTGTAAAAAAAAGAAAAAAAAAATTAAAGAATTTCATCACATTTGACAACAATGTGACATCAATTTCCGAGGAAGCATATTTGAGGGTTGGAATTTTAGTCAAAATGGCATCGTTGGGTTGGGACCACAAACTGTGAGAAAAATTATGCACTAGCAAACATCAATGGTCTCATTGATCGTGGAAAATTAGACATAGGAAAGGTAAAAAATTAGAGAGTAGTTAAAGAGAAGAAAGCTTTTGTTAACCTGAAAAAAAAAAGAAAAGGCTTTTGTTAGATGAATATATACATTTGTAGGAGAGAAAATTGGTGGATAATGGGGGAGGACACTTTGTTCATGATCTAGCTCTAATTTTTGTCTATTGATGGTGACACAGGGCTACAAAATTTGTCTCCAAATCTGTTTGATTGGTGAGTAGAAAACAATATATTCTCCTCTCCCAGCGATGTCATTTCGAATGTGACTTAGACTCTTCTCAATTTTTTACAACTCACCACCATGTTACATTTCTAAATTCATTCAAGTGAGGAATCTGATAAAATATCGTTGTTTTGAAACAATTTTAGAGGTTAAGGATTAAATTAATAAAAATTTTGAAATAACATTGGTATAATTGAACCTAATACCCCAAAGTTGAAGGGCACCTGTAAAACCTATCATTTATGCCCAATGTATGTATTTATTTTTACAACTCATCGTCACGTTACATTTCCATCTTTACTGTAACGAAAAAATTGACAGAAGGATTATAGTGTGAATCAATTGTAAGTATTACGGTAAAAATAAAAATTATTTTGAAACGATTGAGGCATAATTGACACCTAAATAAAGATTTAGTGTAATTTTTGTTATAGTTTAACCTATATTTTATTTTGGTCCCAACTTTCAATATATCTCATTTTAGTTCATGACATTTTAAAAGGCATTCTATTGTACTTTAATGAGTAATAGCGTGAAAAGTACTTTTCTTTTTATTATCTATAGTCGCGTTGTTTGGTGGAGTTGCATTCCACGTGATTTGAACCCAAGACCTCAAGGATATTACTTGAGGTCCAAAGCCACCTAAAGTGCCATCTATCCCTACACTCCCTTTATTTTAGCTCAACCATTTTTTACTTTTATTTAAAATTTCATAAGGTTATGGTTAGCTAATCAAAAGTGATTTCAAAAATTCTATAAATATACACTAGAAAACTCATAAAATGATTTGAGGAGAGACACTTAATTAATAATTCTTCCAAAAAGTGTTTATCAAAGAAGACATTTAACTTAATATTCTTTTCAAAGAGTATCTCAAACTCGTCATTGTGTCAATAACAATCCGCCCTAGCCAATCTAGAATAATCTTTAATACATGCTCATATTCATCACGTTAGAGCTCATATAGCCACACGTTATACATTTAATTAAAAAATTAATGACAACGGTAACAACGAGAACCTAATATTAATGATTATAATAGACATTTTGAATRCTGAAGATAAAATAAAGATTCCAATCAATTTCAAGTTCTCTGGGCACGGGCACGTAGTTCATTGGTTCAAAGAGACCAAGATAAATTTTCCATATGTTTCCTTAACAACTAAATATAGTAGGGTCAGACAATAAGATTAGTCAAGGTATTGCGACTCGGACATTCAAGAATATATTAAAAAAAATCAATTTCAAATAAAAAGATCAAACACATCATTGTAAAGATTGAACATGATGTATATCTATATATATAATATGACTACATGTGTGTCTAAATTAAAAACACCATTTAGGGAGAGAAGAAAAGAAAAAAGAAAGAAAGAAAAGATTTAAGACAAAACTAGAGAAGGAGAGGCATTTTGTTGTTGATAAGATGAGCTGATAATTCCGCATGAATATGAAAGTGCAGCGGCCGACCAGCTTAGACGACAATGCGGGTCTTGTCGAGGGCGGTGGTGGTCACGCGCTCGCAGCGAGGGCACATGGTGAGGTTCGACGCCGGAAGCGGCTCGCAGCTGTGCGGTGAGATCACCGTTGGCGGCGGCGCCTTCATCGCCCTTAGCTCCTCGACCTCCTTCTGTAGTCTTTTGTTTTGCTCGGTCAATAACCCGAACCATCTCTTTAGATACTCGCACTCCATCTCCGTCTGCTTTAGCTTGCTCCTGTTTCAGCACATTTCAATGTTATTTTTATTTGGGTTTGATATTGGATTACGTTTAGTTTCTATAGTTTTAAAAGTTTAGCATCTTAAAGTTTGAAAATTCCGAGTCTAATAGGCTTGTATTTAAGATGCAGGTTTAGAAAGCCTAATTTTAAGAAAATAATATGAGAAAATGGATTTGGCGGGAGTAAATTTGAAGTTATTGTATTGAAACGACCCATGAATTTATCGAACAAACCTAGGCGTGAATATCACGGAACAAATATAGGTTTGATATCTTAAGTCAAACTCACCCAAACCGAAACCAAAACCCAAACGTAACCCTCCCCTAAACGTCTAATTAGTTTCAAAGATGTGCAACAAGAGATATCTTTTCATTGATCTTCTGAGTTGATCCTCTTTATCAAAAAGTCACATGATTTTCTAAGCTAAACATCAGCGTATCACTTTTCTTTACTACGTATAAGATAACAATATCTACAAAAATGGTTAACATCCAATATCTACAAAAATGGTTAACATCCAATAAATAATTTTAATGGATATGTTTCCAGGAATTTAACTAGATAACATAACACATTATAATGAAACTTTTAAAAGCAAAAAATTGAAACCACCATAGAAGAACTAAAAGGGTAACTTAAATTTCCATTGAAAACTTAAATCAATGAGTTGATTATCATTGATATATTTTAGAGTTATTTTCTTAATTATGTGATAATTTATTTAATTCATGCCCAAATAAATGCCTAATTAATACAAAGGAAAAGTAAATTTAATAATATACTTTGAAAAGTATGGAGTATATCATCAAATCAGTATGTTCTGACTACAAGAAATATCAATAATTGTGCCTAACAAAAAGAAGGACAAGAGAAAAAGAGATGTGAAAGTGAAATAAATGCAATTTGAAACCCTTTTACATGAAAGACAAGAACATCATTATTGTCTTCTTGGATTCTAATTATTACCAAAACAATTAAATTGGTATATAAATTTACCCTTGTCCATGCAAAATGTTTTTGCTTCACCAATTAACTTTAATTTTCTGATTTTTATTTATTCTTGTACCCATAATAACTGACATAATAATTATTTCAAACAGCTTCAAACCACATAGCATAATGACATTTTTTTCTGTTTCTTGTACCCAATTTGTAAATGTTTCCATTAATATTAAAGAAAATGAAAATTAGAAAAAGAAACATCACATCATATAATACCCAATAACAGACTTGTTAGCTTCATCTATTAATTTTATCAAAATAAGTTATGTTGATGCTAAATCTTTAGAAATCTTGAGCAAAAGGTAAAAGGAT
The DNA here is from genome assembly GCF_001995035.1 of Momordica charantia. The sequence continues at coordinate 756,503 of NW_019104551.1, forward strand.
AGTTATCTCAAGAACATGATTTTATAATATTGAAATTCAGGTGAATTTGAAGGAAAAAAGAAACTTTTATATATATAGGACCAAATAATAAGAGTTAGCAATTTCGTCCATTATGTATAAACCAGCTATAAAAATTTGGTCCCTATATGTTCCGAAAGTTTCAATAGAATCTTTAAAATTGGGCTAAATCTCTCGCAAAACATCTCGACTAAATGTTATTATTGTTTTACTTGACACATTTTTCTTCAAACGTGGCAGAGAGAAACGTTGACCTAACATTCAACCTATGTGGTGGACGCATTAGGATTTGAACTAAGTAAATCGGGTAAAAGGACATTGAGCTCTAGGGTTAGAGTTTTTGATCATCAGAAAGAGGAACAGAGAAAGTGATGGAATAAAGACCTACTTTTCCGTCTAGAAATAATGAGTATAGAGCGGAGTAACTTATGTATATTATAAACATTTGTTAGATCTCTTATCTTTTTAATTACGTGAGATCTTTAACATGCCCGTCAAAATTGTGACTCTATTGGTCTCACCAATTTYGGCTTGGATCCCAATTTTTTCCCAAATACTTGTTTGAGTTTGTTGAACTTTGATACCAAAACCAATTACTAATCAGAGAAGTAGCTCATGTATATTATATATTGAAATATCTATATAGGAATTAACTTTATCCAACCTATCGGTTTAAGCTTTTGAGTTGAGTGGTGGTTTATTTATCTTTAACTCTATAAATCTTTGTTAAATCTCTATCTTTTTAACATGGATCTTTAACACAGCAACCAAATCATAACCATCAAATTAAAACTTCTAAATAACTCTAAATGATCAATTATTTAACCTAATACATATGGTAAAGTTTCATGGGTAGGGAAAAGATAGGACAAAAAAGAGACATTTAATTTAATCTAATATGGGATAGAGTAGCACACGAGGCCAAAGGGCAGCCTCGACAATGTGTTATTGAAGTAGCTAATTAAGAGTAATGGGGTAACCACATCATTACATGTTCATAATTTTGTTCACCTATTGTCTCTTGGTGGGATTGCATATCTTTGGGGGCTATAATTCCACTATTATTATTTTATAATTTCAATATTCAAGAAAGGGACAAAATAATTTTCTAGTTTAACCCTAGTTTGATTAATTAAAGAGTTGATTAATTAAAGAGTTGTTATTCAATTTGTTTGGTTATTACTTTTCAAAACTTTTTCTCTTTTGATTTTTGAATATATAATAAAAAGGTTTTAGCATAGGGTTTAAACAATATTTTAATCTATAAAGTTTCGTAAATATTATATTTTCATTTCCTAAAGTTTAAATATTCTATTTGAGTTGATGGCAAGAAAGATTATGGGTAGGATAGGACAAAATTTCAAATCTATTTTAAAGTCCGATATCTAACCAACTAGACGTGGTTTCAATATCCACCATAAATATCTAAAGGTATCGTTTGATGACCATTTGATTGTTAGTTTTTAGTTTTTTAAAATTAGATTATTTTGGTAGAATTTCAGTAGTTAGACTTTCACCTCTCTTRAAAACATATTTGAATTTTMAGCAACATTTCAAAATCAAAAATAAATTTTTGAAGATTGTTTTTTTTTTAGTTTTTTTTTTCTATATTCACGAGTATCCCGTGTAACTTGACTAATCTTACTGATAGTCACCTTACTATATTTTGTAAAAAAGGAAAACAAAAGTTTTTATCTAAGCTCAATTACTAAATGAATAGAAGATGAATTTATAATGGATTTCTATGGTAAATACTTTTTATAGAAAGATTAATAGTTTTTTAGGCATAAGTTGAAAGAACTAAAATATAATTTTTATTAAAATAAAAAAAACTAAAATATAAGGTCTTAAAATTTAGTATAGCGTAGAGACGAAAATAGTATTACCCAAACCAGAATGACAATTGATTAAAATAGGATTTAAACCTAACTCTATCAAACCATTATTTCACAACAAATTCTTCCATGCATAGTATTCACAAACATCCTTTTTGGTTTCAAATATGATTCCTTGTATCAACAAAAATCTTAAAAATATAGTTACAGTTCAACTAGATAAGGTCTATATCTTCGATAAAAAAAATAGAAGATTCAAATTCTGTTGAACTAAAAAAAATCTCGAAATTCAAAATCCATATAGTGAAAGGAGAAAAGAAGAAGATGAAGAATAACGAAATAAATTCAAAAAATCTGAAAAATCAAAGTAGAATAATGAAACACCATTTTTTTAAAAAGTTTACCCACCTGGCCCGTCGGTTCTGAAACCAAACCTCAACTTGCCGTGGCTTCAATTTCAACATTTCCGCCAGAGCTTCCTTCTGTTTCTGCAAATTAAATAAAAAAAAATAAAAAAATCTTTTCGAAATCATGCTTTCTGAGAGAAAAGAAAATGGAAAAAAGAAAAAAAGAAAAAAAGAGAGAATTTTGAGAAGTGTACTGGGTTTAAGGTATGGTTTTGTCTGAAGGTTTGTTCAAGAAGATGAGACTGTTCCTTTGTCAAACGCAGCTTCTTCCTTGGATGGCCTCCACCATTATTATTGTTACTAATTTCTTCATCCTCTTCCATGCTTCCCATCATCCATTCCTCTTCTTCCGGAGCTCGGTTCATGTCCAAATCTCTCACTGTAACGAAAATCGTGAGCATTAAATCATCCCTAAATTCAAAAGCTTAACTCCATAGATCACGATATATTTAACCCCTTGTTGAAAATCAGCACTAGACTTAATTACGTTTGGTGTCATGTTAAAATCTTTTATAGTTTGAGCAGATGGGTATATATATTATTTATTATTCTTGACGCGGTGAAAGATCAAAAATTGATTGAGATTGATAAGTGTGTACCAGAGGAAGGAAGTGACGGGAACGAATCGAAGCCGGGGACGGAGATGGTGAGGTCCAATCGGGAGGAAGCCATGGGAGCTTGTTGGTGAAGCTGTGGAAATGAAGAAGAACAAGAAGAAGCTGTTTTAACAAGAGAGAGAGAATGGTAAAGTAGAAAAGGCAAACACCAATAGAGAGGAGAGAAGAGGGTGAGAAGTCGACACAAAATGCAAAAAGGTTAAATACATATAGAGATGTAAATGGCATATCCACAGACAAATAATAACAAGAAAAGAAAAAAAGGTTCCATACTTTTATAAGTTTCATATTTATTTTGATTGGGTTTCAAACTCCTTTCAAAATATTATGTTTTTATTCTTTTTAAACTTTATATAAAAGATTATTTTTCTTTACTATTAAACTTTTTTATTTAAAAATAAACAATTTTATGTATCTGGTTCATTTATTCGATGAGTAGATATCTACGCAGACAATGATTTAAAATCATCCATAGTATAAATTAAGTGTTGACTTTAAAGTGTACTTGATATTTTTTACACCAAATTTAAAAACTAAAATAAAATAGGTAGAAGAGCTTTGAAATAAAGCATTTAAAAGTTTAGGATCGGGCTAAAATAGGTTTGGAAACCTAAACAAACCTAAAGGACAAAAAAAAAATAAAATTAGGGAACATGGTTTTCCTTTATTATTTTTGGGTGTTGATTTGGATGTTGGTGTTTGAAATTTTTAGGTTTTTCATGACTTTGATGATCAAGTCAAAAGACGACCCACTCGACAAAGGACACGTGTCAAAAGTGATGGAAAAGAATAATATATGTAGGAAAGTAAGTTACTAGTTTAGGGGTGTTTTTGTATTAAAATAATGGAAGTTTTAGGGTGGCCTAAAGCCTCAAAGTTTGGTTTGTCGGCTCAAGGACCAACTGATGAAATCATTGAGCACCCAAGCCTAAGAACACAAAGGGACTTTGGACCTCACGACTAGGAAGGCTTTTTCCACACGAAAAACTATGCATTATTAGTGAACACACATTCAAATAAAATTTGGTGTAGGAGGGAAATATCATAGAGGCAGAAGTTTCATATGATTTGATAGGATTAGAATTATATTAATATTCAGTTTCCAAATTTGGTTATCAATTATGATTTGGGTTTGATTGGGTAGATAATTTGATTGGGTGAGATCAAACTCACTAATCTCTTATTGGAAATATATGTCAATCACCGCGCACTAACCTATGCTCGTTTTGACGACCATATTTACTTTTTTTTTTTAATTTAAAAGATCCCCGCATATTATGTTTATTTTCATGGGTACTTTCCATATATATGTTTTTTCAATTAAGGCAAAACATTTCTATATTTATTAAAGATTTTATATTTCAAAATTATATTGTTTAATTATTACCCATTTTATTTAATATACTTTCTATATTTTAATTATCTTCTTCCCCTTATTTTTTCCTGTCGTTTTTTTGTTTCAATGGTAGGATACATATATACTTCTCCAAAATATTCTTTCCATTTTTTAATTATCTTTTTCCCCTTGTTATTTTTTTCTGGTGTCTTTTTTTTTTCAACAGCTCTTTTTTTTAATAGTATAATAAGCATATACTCTTCCAAAAGGTTATATAACAATATGTACTTTTTATTGGTATATATCAAACTATTGCGAAAGAAATTATGGTTGTATAATATATACGTTTAGTTGTATAATATATACTTCCTTTTTACTGGTATATACTAATATATAATATATACATCTATATCTATAGTATATATAAAATGTGGGATGAGGAGAAACTTTTTAGGTCAATTTTACCTTGTTTCATAACTCATTTTTATAAAGGTTTGATGGCAAATTTGTCATTTACCTCTCCTACTTTCTTCCTCTCTCTCATTCCCACGTCCACTTCTCCCATTTATCTCTTTTTTTTTTCCTTTGAAAATATTTTATCTCCACCTATACAAATTTCTTTTCTTACATTCATTTATCTTAATTCTATCATTATATTTCTTTCACATTTACTCTCAATTCGATTTTTTCTCCACCATCCAAATGCAGTACTCAAATTAACCTACCCAAATAACTATTTATCTTTTTTTTTCTTTTAAAATTCAAATTTCACTTAATTTTGTATTTAAAATGTTTAGAATATGAAAAATTTTATCATCTATTTAATTTATTTTTTACTCCTAAAATTTGAAGTGTTTTTCTCTCCTCTCTCTCTTCTATATAATTAACTCTATATACCATTTTGCCCTCTTATTATAACTCTTTTCACTTTTTTTTTATGGCAATTGTGTCATTTAAATACAAACTTTCCCTCTCTCAATTTATCTCTTCTCTTGTCACGATCCCACCCTTCTAAATTCCCCTATTTTCTCTTACTAATCTTCTCTCTCTTAATTATTCTTTCATTAACTTTATCTTTCTCATTGATTTTTTTTAACTCCTTTCATCTACCACATACTCTCTCCCAATCCTTTCATCTTCCTAACCCCCTTAAGTCAGCTTTGCTGGCTTCCAAAAGATGGCTCCTCCGCCTAAAAGAAATACATATCCGCTAGTAGAGCTCACCTCATCATTATCTGTAACCCAGTTTGCATCACAATACCCTTCTAACACAGCAGGAAACTTGTTATAATGCAAACAGTAATCCATGGTGCCTTTCAGATATCTCAATAAATGATGAAGAGTGGTCCGATGTTCTTTAGTGGGATTATGTGTATATCTACTCAATCTACTTACAACATATGCAATATCAGGTCTAGTATAGTTCATTAAAAACATAACAGTACCTATGATCTTTGCATATTCAGATTGAGATATAGTATCACATTTATTTTTCTTTAGACTAATGTTAGCATCATAAGGTATTCTTACAGGTGGATTATGAAAACAGTTGAATTTCTTTAACATTTTTTCTATATAGTGTGACTGATATAAGGGGAATCAATTCTCATTTTTCCTTATTTTAACACCAAGTATTACATGAGCTTTTCTTGCATCTTTCATCTCAAAATGTGAGGATAACAATAACTTGGTATCATTAATGACATGTAAATTTGTACAAAAAATAAGCATGTCATCAACATATAAACATACAATGACATAATCAACTCCAAACAACTTTGAGTAAATACACGTATCAGAACAATTTACCTTATAACCATTGTTTACTAAAGTGCTATTGAATTTCTTATACCATTGTTTAGGAGCTTATTTAAGACCATAGAAAGATTTTCTAAGCTTGCATATTTTATTTTCTTGACCAGCAATCAGAAAACCTTCAAGCTGTGTCATATAGATCTCTTCYTTTAAATCTCCATTAAGGAATACTGATTTTACATCCATTTGATATATTAATAGGTCATGAATAGCAGCAAGAGCAATTAGAGATCTAATAGTGTCTATTTTAGTTACAGGAGAATATGTATCAAAATAGTCAATTCCATATTTCTGTGTGTAACCTACAACCACTAATCTAGCCTTGTATTTTTCAATTGATCCACCTGGTCTAATTTTCTTCCTAAAGATCCATTTGCTTTTAATAGGTTTATTTCCTAGAGGAAGATATACCCAGTCCCAAGTTTGATTCATAATTATGGAGTTTAGTTCAGTTTTAATTGCTTCTTTTCATAAGCTAGAATCTATAGAACTAATAGCCTCTTGGTAGATTTTAGGATCTTCATCTATTCGATACATGCAAGCAAATTGATTATCTATTTTATCCGATTTTTCAACTAAAAATGTAGTTAAAAAGTTAGGTCCAAAACTTTTGCTCATCTTTGACCTTTTACTTCTCCTAAGTTCTGGATCTTTTATAACCTTACTACTATGTTTAGAATCCAACTCATCACTAGAAATTGAGGGTAAAGTTTGTTTTGGAGTTACACATGATTCACTAATATTCTTGACGTAACGGGAAAATATTTTCAAGGAATACAACATCTCTATATTCACAAATTGTACTATCCCTTAAACACATTAATCTATATGCTGAACTATTTTGAGCATAACCAATAAAGACACAGTTAAAGGTTTTAGATCCTACCGTAGGTCTTTTGAATTTTGGATATACCACTTTTGCTAAGCACCCCTAGACTCTCAAGTAGCTTAGGTTAGGTGAATATCCTTTCCAAAGTTCATACGACGTCTTATTCAGCCTTTTGCGAGGGACCCTGTTAAGAACAAAATATGCAGAGAGCGTAGCTTCCCCCCACATCTTATTAGATAAACCAAAGCTAATAACATAATATTCATAATTTCCTTTAACGTTCTATTTTTAAATCCAGTTATTCCATTTTGTTGTGGTGAATAAGGAGCAGTTACTTCATGTATGACACCATTCATTTCACAGAATTCTTTAAGGAAATTATCATTTATCAGATCTTAGTCTTTTTATCTTTCTATCCAATTGGTTTTCTACTTCAGCTTTGAATTTCAAAAACTTGCTACTAGCTTCATCATTAGATTTTAGTAGATAAGTTTTCGTATATCTAGAAAAATCATCAGCAAAGGAAATATAATAATGTTTTCCACCTCTACTAGTAGTGTTTTTGAAATCACATCAGTCATAATGAATTAATTCAAGTAGCTCAGTACTTCTAGTTGTGACAGGTTTAAAAGGCTTTTTGTGAAACTTTGCCTCTACGCATACATGACATTTCTAGGTTTCATGCAATTTATAAGTATTAATTAGATTTAGAGCTTTAAGTCTTTTAATTGATGCAATGCTCACGTGTCCTAGTTTACCATGCCACAAATCAATAGACTCAACCATATAAGCACAAATGTGAATCAATTTCATTAATAGAAGCAGTGTCAAGTACAAACAAATCATCTGCTAAATATCCCTTACCAATAAAGTCACCATTTTTTGTGATTATAATCTTGTCGACCTCAAATAAAATCCTAAGTCTAGCTCGATTCAGCAAACCTCCAGACACCAAATTCCTACATAGGGAAGGAACATAGAATACATTACTTAAAGATAAAGTTTTGCCAGAAGTGAGTTTTAAGAGTATCTTCCCTTTCCCAAGTACTCCAGCTGTAGTAGAGTTCCCCATAAAGATACATTCGCCATCGGTGGAATCCTGGAAGTCGTGGAAGAGCTCATAGTATGAGTAGAAGTGTCTGGATGCTCCGATTTCTAGGATCCAGACTTGTTATCTACCATATTTGCCTCCACGACCACAACGACAATGATATCATCTGTCTTTGCGAGATACGCTTGTGGAGTAGGTCGTTTGTCCTTTCTCGGGTGCATTGATATGATTTGTGTCATTATTTTCCACAGACATAACAAACCAGTTTGACTTTCTCAATTTTTCCTCCAGCAGTTTTGAGTTGGAATCCCTTCTTATTTTGTATTCTATCATTAAAACATTGTTTTCCTTTATTTTTTTAACCTGTCTTTATAAGAACTAGAAGATTCAACTAAGTTAGCTTTAACTAAATTTAAAGATTGGAAAGAACGCTTATCCTTTTGTTTGTTGGCTTCCTCTGTACGCATGTGACTAATCAATTCCTACAGGGTCAACTCTTTTTTCTTGTGTTTCAGGTGGTTTCGATAATCACTCCATGGGGGAGGAAATTTCTCAAGCAGTGTATTCGCCTGAAACCCTCATACATCTTCATGCCTTCTAAAAGCACATTTGCCACCAGGTTTTCGTATTCATGAACTTGATCCACTATTGGTTTTTCATCCGTCACCTGGAATTGAAATAATTTACCGACAACGTACTTTTTCCTGCCTACATCATCCCCACCATATCTAGATTCTAAACTGTCCCAAATAATCTTTGTAGATTTTTGGACAACGAACAGATTGAATAGAAAATCCTTCATATGGTTTAGGGGTGAGCATTAGAGACCGAAAAACCGATCTGATCGACCAAACAGACATCGGTCAGTCGGTTTTATTAAAATTTCGGTCAGAATCGAGTTTACATAAAAACAAACGAGATATAGTCTGTAGATTTGGTCGGAAAAGTGATTTCCGACCTACCGACCAACTTGTTATTATTAGTATAAAGAAAAAAAAGAATAGCAAACTGCATTAAATGCAGTTTGCCGTGCTGCTGCAGTCACTGCAGCAGCTCTGAAAACCAGCGACCATTTCCTTTTTTCTTAATTTGTTTTTTATTTTATATTTTCCTCTCTTTTGTTTCTCTCTTCTCTCCTCTCCTCTCCATTTCTCTTCGTCTTTCTCCTTCATTCTTTTCTTTTCTTCTTCCTAGCAGCACATCTACTGAAGAACTCTCATCTTCTTCGTCTTCTCATTCTCTAGTTCTTACCGTGCATCCACTTTGACCTCGTTCTACGACCACGTCCCTTTCCAATTTTTTTAAAGTGTCGATTGTACGACAAAACCAATCGACCGAATTGATAGTCGGTCGGCCGACGTAAGAATGGTTAAAAACCCTCGGTTTCTAGATTTGGAAATCGACTATATCGGTTTTCAGTGTCGAGGTTGGTCAAAAGTTGACCCTGACCGACTGTTGCTCACCCCTAATATGGTTGAGAAGATGCTCACGGATCTTCTTGTTGTCTTTCTCAAATTTGTTAGTACCAACGACAGTAATAGTGGATGTTTCGGGATCAGCGGCGGTAGCAGTGGCAATGACAGCGGGGGGCTGAGCAGTAGTAAGGATATAGTCGATCTCCAACTGCTAAAAAAAAATAAGTAGCTTCTGGGACCAGCAAAGATAATTGGATTCGTTGAAAGGTTCCAATTTTGAAAAATCTGCTAGGGCCTTCCCGAATCCGATAGTGGCCATGTGGATATTTTGCTTTCAGATTGGAAGAAGGATAAGGTCAAAATTGGAACGACCAAGAAAAGAATTGTTGTGTCGTGGGTGGAACCACTGTCTTGAAAGCAAAATCGGCACGACCACGGTGCTAAATCGTTATATTGTTGGAATGCTCCTCAAGGTTAACACAACATCCGATATAAACATGCACTCGTCAGAACATAGTGGAATCAAATCGTGCTCAGAAAAATGTTTCTAAAAGATGGAGAGGAGAAAAGAAGGAAGTGAAAGCTGGTGGGGAAGTGACAATTTATAGTCACAAGGTTGCTAAAAAAAAGAAATTAGTTTTTACTAAGCAACTCATTATGTTAGGCTTAACACAAATCACTCTAAATATGCCACGCAATTTTGAAAAGATCAAAACCTAGGAAAAGAAAACGTTCCAAAAAAAAAAAAATAACTGCACACCCAAGCTAGCCAGACGGTGACAAGACACGTGTGGATTAAGAATTGGGCTTATCTTTCACTATGTTTATAAGCCCACTACATGGTTTTGGCTTTTAAACCAACTTTCCAAATGATAATCTTTTCATGTGGGAAAAAATGATTTAGTTTACCTTTGTCATTTCCAACAATACCTAAGACTAGAAATATAGTATATACAGTATATATTCAAAATATACTAAAACTCACCTCTAAAGTCAACATGTGAAGCTTATACCCAAATTATATTTCATATAAGTAACTTAGAATCATTCATAACATAGTAAGTTAACTAGAAAACAATGGGAGAACTTGTCATTGGTAATTTGGTGAAGAAATAATATCAAAACTTTTTTCGTGTAAGACTGGTTAGAAATGGAGGGGTTCAAGAACGGCACGTAGTTGAGGTCATCGGTCTTGGTGCTGTCAAAGTCTACTATGAGATCCAAATCCTAGCTTGTTGGAAATTTGATTTGTAGTATACCAGAGAATATATGATATATACCTATAATTTAAAAAGCAGTATAATTAACAATCAAAGGGTATATATCATATACACTCAGACAAAAATGATTAAGTGGCTTTCAATATACTGGTTTTTCTAAAAACCATGAAATAAAATTCAATATACTGGTTATCTAAAAACAAAAACGGTTAAGACCCTGTTTTATAAAAACCAAGCGAATGGAAACAAGAAAAAACAAAATCATTATTAGACTATTTCAAAAAAAATTAAAAAAAAGGAAAAAAAAAGCTCTAACAAATTGAGAACTAATCGTGTGGAAGAATGATAATCGAGCAAAAAAATCAACGCCAGATGAAAATGATAATCAGACGGGTAATCTGATCGAAAATCTTGAATCAAGGATTGATAACATCACATGATGAATCTTGTTRGATTTAAATATGTGAAAGAGAGTGAAACTTAAAAGAAATTATTCACATATATGTTGAGGTATTGGGTGGCTTGGGGCTCTCCACCAAGCAATGATATGTACGAATATGGCCACAATGCGCGTGTATATATATATATATATACATACATACATACATACATGCATGTTGTGAATATTATTCTTTATTTATTTCATTTGTAGGTTTTTTGTTTCTTCTTTGTGTTAAAGTTACAAAGTTACACATTTGTAACTGTATATGTGTTAAAAAAACATATGTTAAGCTTATTTCTTAAATAAGGAGGTGTTTTTATATTTATGTGTTAAAGTTACATATGTAAAAATATTATATATTTGTTTAATTTTTGTGTGAGAGGTTACATGTTTGGACAACTATATATAGTTGTGATTTTTCTCATTTGAGACATCAAGTTTTCTCATTTGAGCTCCTCATCCTTTCACAAGAATATTAGTTTTACGAGCTTCAATCACACCAAATGTTTTGATGACAACAAATTTTATTTACTGATGGTTTTAGTGTTTTAAAGTATCTACGACGTAGAACTTGGAAAGACGAATTCAGCGCATTTTGAATCACTCAAATCAGAGTTCAAACGGATAATTTATAGCCAAAACAAGTTGGAGCAGAAAAAGTACATGTGGCAGGTGACGTGACATCTAATAGTCAAATTATGCCACCATGGTAATGATGTGGCAGTAACATGGCATCAACAATTTTGGTGACGTGGTGGATAACGTAGATGGATCATGTGACGACACGTGGCGCTTTCAATCTCAACAAATCAAATTCCCACCATTTTCTAAATTCCACAATCTTCTCTCAATTTCACATAATTTCTCAATCTTCACCAATTTCTCCAAATCTCCATAATTCTCTTCATCCTTTTCCTTATCTCTATTTTTAATCACCATCATCCATCCTTTGTTGCGCTAAATCCAATGGCCAAATTTTATCTTCGAAACTCTATTTAAAGCCACCAAATTTCATAATTTTTCACACCAATTATCAAAGCAAACATCTTTCTCCCTTCAAGTTATTGTGCTCTAAAATTTTCACTCTCTCCACACAAAAAGTTGTCCATATTTTTTCTTTTGTGAGAGATACGTTAAACTGTAGCTTTTTAGCTATTGCTTTAGTGCGAAATTTGTAAATCTAACTTAGTGAGTTACTTTATTTGTATTACTTATTTCACATTTTGGGTTTCGTATTAAGTGTGGATACACCTTGGGTTGTGAGAAAACACAATTGGTTAGATCCTGAACCAGTTAAAAGGATCGTGAGTTTCTTTTTAGCCTAGAACAAAAAGAGGGTTGATCGGTTTGGTTCTCACCAGCAAGAGAGCTGTTGTTGTAAAATACCAAAGAATGAGTCTTGAGGAGTGAAGTAGGGATTTCCGAACCACTATAAAAATTTATGGTGTCATCTTTGTCTCTACACTTTAATTTGTGTATTTAAATTTCGTTTCATTTTTTTTATTATTCTTAAAATTATTTTTTAAAATCTACGAGTTCGTAAGCAACCCTATTCTCCCTCATAGTGTTGTCATATTGATCCTACAAAGAATTCTCTCTTCTTTTTGGGGTGTTGTTCTTGTTTGTGTTGAGAACAAGTATCTAAGAGTTATGCCACATCCGAGTAGTTCGAGGTTGTTGTTCTACTGGAGTTAGTCGTTGTATCCTGTTGAGACGATCGCTGTAGTTCGCTAGCAACTTGTGCAGAGCAAATAATTGTCTTCAGGTTAGCGCTATTGAAGTGTGCCTCGACTATATTTATCAAGTTTTGGTGTTGATCAAGTTATCAGAATCAATATTGTTTGTAGCCAGTTACGTTGTAATCTATTTGTCAGTGTTATTCAGTTTATATATGCAACGTATATTTACCCAACAAATCTATGTCGGTGAAGTACTAGATCTAGTTCACTGGAGGGATAGCGTTGCAGCAGAGGGTTCGTGGACGAAGATCCATCATCCACCGTTCACATTTTTTTTCTTATCAATGAATATGACTCTTTACTTGTATGACTTAGATGTCTGGTATTTCTCGAAAAAAATGATTCGATTAATGTGATTTGGTATGATACTTATGAGATCGTCCTACTGTGACATAATTTATAACTTGATATCCTCTGGTGCTGATGTGCGTCTTTTTTTTTCTCAATAATATGATAATCATATACTCGTCTAGAATGTTATATAATATGTACTTTTATTGGTCTATACTAAACTATTTCCAAAGAAATTAGAGTTATACAATATAAACTTTTAGTTTTATAATATATACTTACTTTTTAGTGGTATAAACTAATATATCGTATATATACCGTTAAGTATATGTAGTATATACCTAACATATACTAATTAGAAATATAGTATATGTAGTATATATTCAATATATACTAAAATTCACCTCTAGAGCCAGTATTTGAAACTTATACCTAAATTATATTTCATATAAGTAACTTGGAATCATTCATAATAGAGTAAGTTGACTAGAAAACAAAGGGAGAAACCGTCATCGGCAATTAATTAGTGAAGAAACAGTATCAAAATTGTTTCCTTATAAGATTTATTTGAAACGATAGTTGAGGTCGTCGGCCATGGCTCTGCGCTGGAATCTGCTCTAAGATCCAGAACAATCTTGCTGGAAATGTAATGTGGAGTATATTAGAGAATATATGATATATACCTCTAATTTAACATAGCAATATCATTAACAATCAAAGGGTATATATCATATACACTCAACAAAAATGATTGAGTGACATTCAATATACTGGTTTTTCTAAAAGCCATTAAATAACATTCAATATACTGGTTATCTAAAAACAAAAATGGTTAATGTCTTGGTTTTTGAATGGAAAGAATAAAAAATGAAATCATTATGGGATTATTTCAAAAAAAGGGAAAAAACTAACTATCGTGTTGAAGAATTATATTCGGACAAAAAACCAATGCCAGATGAAATTGATAATTGGAAGGATAATCTGATAAAAAATCTTGAATCGAGGATCGTTAACATCACATGGTGAATCAATGGTAGTAAAGTACTAGATCTAGTTCACCGGAGGGATAGCGTTGCAGTAGAGGGTTCTGGATGAAGATCCATCGTCGTGCCGTTGGGGTCTCGAGTCGCCAGGGTCTCAAGACACTAGGTTCTCGAATCACCAGACAAAGATCCATCATCAGGGTCACCATTCATAAAGGGTTGCGTCGCTACATAGAGTATTATCGCGAGAATCAAGGTTCATGAATCTATTCGAATTGTTGCCATATCTCGTGTCATCGTGGTCATTCTGGGTTGCGATTGATGGGCCATTGGGATGTTGCAGTAGTCGGAGGTCATCATCGATGAGGGGAGGGTCAGCGGCTTGGGAACACTAAAAGGGAGGCTACTTAAAGAAAGGAGAAAGATAAGTATATGTTAGATATATATCTAAACATATCGAGTATATGTCGGGTTAATTAAATCATGTTTTTGTATTTAATTTCTTTGTTTAGCACCGTGACTGATAAACATGAAAGGGATGTGAATCCCGGAGCGGAAGCAGTAGAATGTGTTCTTGAATTTCTTTTGAAATTTAAAACACATAAAAATATAAAACATGGAAGAATGTTGGATTTTACCATTGAAGACTCTCATTCGTGTGATCTCAATGAGACAACACCACTTGATCTTCGTTGCTATGTCTATCGGTCGAGAATCCGGATTATGAGATCCAATTGCAAGGAATTGATAGAGTAAGAGAGTTAAGAGATTTTTAGCCTCTTGTATCTTTTTAGAAATCAGCTTACTGTTATATTGAAAAAATCCTAAGATCATTAGGATATGTTATTCTTTTGGATATAAGATATTTTCTCCTGAATCTAAGAGAAATCTCAAAGCCGTCAAGATATCTTTTTCTTTTCAATTAATAATAAACAAATTAATTAAATCAATAAACAATCAATCAATTTAATTAATTATTAATCTAATTAATCTAATTAATTAATTTAACAAAATTAATAATTTTAAATAATTAACAACTAATTATTTAACTTTTAATTAAATATCACATATTTAATTAAAACTATATATTTAAATCATATTCAAATGCATCTCTCTTATATAACCAATAGTTGGAGACCGAATGAACCTACAGATCAGAAGCTCCAACGATACGAGATTAATCAGTCAAACTTATTAACCGAGTTAATCAATATTCGTTAACTACAGGTAACTCCACTAAAGACCTGCAGCTGCACTCTTCTCATTGCACAATATATTCGTGTCCACAGATGTACAACCATTAACGGCAAGTCAATCCTTCACGAGTACTCGTAACTCTAGTTGGGTCAAATTACCATTTTACCCTTAAGCTACATCTTGCTCCTTAAACACTACTCCTCCTCTAATGAACAACCGGTTATGGTCTGACCAATAACCGGAAGTGCCTCTCGGGCCAGTGAGAGGGTGGGGCCCCTTGTTCATGTCCTAGAGTCAGCATGTAAGGGAATACTCATCTACTTCCCTAAAGTCGAGAATGAGTGAATTCCACCTTGCATAGTTATGTTCCCAACTCCACACTCGGTCTCATCCTCAAAATTGTAGGATTATTGAGTCGGCAACCTGGGCCACTCTCACCCATGCAAATCAAAGGACGATCCCTTATATAGGCAGGAGTCCATAATTCGCTCGGGATTAAGATCGAGTTACCTAGTCATCCTGTGAGATAACAATCTATTGACTAACGGTGTTAAAGCCAATGATTAATTATTTCGCGGTCTGATCTTACACAAAATCATTTTATAGGATACCCTCACTCGCATGTTTCTACATGGACAAACTGGAAAAAAAGGGACATGAGAAGAAAAAAACATGGAAAAAAATAAGATACAGATGATAACTTTTGAATAAAATAAGAATCTAAGAATTTTGTCATAAATTGAAGAATTTAGAGATTATTATTTATTGGAGAAAAAAGGGGAACAAATTGGATGAGGCCTCCAAGAAAAATAATTTTAAAAATTTGAAGATACCATATTTGATATCTTCAAATTTTTAAAATTAATTCTCTTGTAGGCCCATTCGATTTATTCCCAATTTTTCTCCAATCAACATCTATATATATATCTATTGTTAAGAAACCATTGAGAGTTGGATGTAAGAATCTTGCTAACGAACAAGACCCATATAACTCAATCCCAAAAACTCCAAAAATAAGTATGAACTCAACACAAGGAAAAGTTTAAGAACCGATTACCTTGATAATCAATATCAAGAGTAGAGAAAACTCGTTTCTAAACTCCTAATTCGAATCACTCCACAAGAGGTATGATCAACACCACTTGAATGATCCTAATATGCAAATTCTAAATACACAAGAAATTGCACAAAATATGAGAGATAAAGCTCTCAACCAAGCTAATGAGAAAACTCACTTTTCATTAAACTTCAAATTATATCTCCAACAAGAAATCCGAAGACTATATATAGCCATCGTAGCAAGCTATACGAAAGGTCTTAAGAAAATGGAAAGAGTCATAACTTACAATAAATGAAAAGGCATGTAAATGAAAAGACATAACTTACAAAAAATGAAAAAACATGTAAATGAAAAGACAACTTACAAGAAATGAAAATACATAACTTACAAAAAATGAAAAGGCAAGCAAATGAAAAGACAAAGAGAATGGAAAGCCAACAAAAATAAATGCAATCCATCCAGAATGAGGGATGTGAGTGTTTGACTTGGTTTTTGAATTGAGTGAGTTGACTTTAACTTATTTTGATGGAGCTGACTTTGATCTTGATCAAGTTGACTTTCACTTGGCTTAAAAACACTTAGAAATGCATAACTTGCACGAAATTCTAATGAATTGTTCCAACATCTTGGACATCTTTCTTTAATTCTCTTGTCGAGTTTACGAATGCTTGAATACGAAGTAGTAAGGTTTGTTGAAGTTTCCAAGCTCTTGATCTTGTAATTGGCATATAAAGCATGACAAAAGGAGCCCATTAATTTATATCATCTATAATATATATAAAAGTGCAAATGTGGAAGAAACTTTTTTTTAGTTAAATATGCTGTGATTTCATTTTTCTTTTTTTTACTTTTTTTTTTCATTTTCAACACTGCTTTCATTATTATTATTTTTTACTTTTTTAAACACCTCTATGTTGTGATTTCATAAAAAAAATTTACTTTTTTTTTAAAAACTTCTATGGATATTAAATATTGCCCGCAAGTTTTAATTTCATTATTTTTAATTTTTTTAATTTTTTTTAACACTTATATAGATATTAAACAATTAATTGGTTTTTTCTTGAAATTCTATTTGCATTTAAAAAGTTAGAATATGAAAAATTATCTCATCATTATTTAATAATGTTTAGTTATTGAATATTATAGAAGTCCTAGAATATCAAAAGTAGAAAATAAATATATAAAAGCAAAAAAAGACTCATTCTTTATCACCTTTTATTATCCACACCCACTCTTCAACTCACCCTACCTCACTTATCTATATCTATATCTGTCTATAATATATTAAAAAGTACGAATGTGAAAGAAATTTTTATTGGACGATTTTAATCTTGATTATTTATATAATATCCAATTTACCCTTAGATTCATTTATGTTATCGACCACTCCAAGTTTTCTCTCTCATTCCTCCCTTTCTCTCTCAAAACAAAACGTGAGACTCCCCTCCCTTTTATTTTTAGAAGAAAAATCGATTAAACGTCGGACTCCTCTCCCTTTCTCATTCATCACCCCGTTATTTAATTATAATTTTCTCTCTCTCATTAACTTTTGATTATATATTTTTTAATTACAATAATAATTTATTTTATTTTATTTTATTTTATTGCTATATTATGGATAGTAAATTTTTTTACCAAAATAATTTATTTAATATTAATATTAATAAATAATAAACAATTAAAAAAATTGCATCCATTAAAATACTATTTTATTAGAACTATCATCATTTAATATAAAATATTATTATAATAATATTTATTAATAATGTTATTAAATTTTATTATTATAATAATTAATAATAATGAATTATATTCTAGAAAATCGGACATTAATTAATAATAACAAAATTAATTTTAAAAATTAAAAATTAAAAATTTTATAATAATATCACATTAACTAATAAAAGTGATTTAAATTTTTATTAAAAGAAAAATTATTAGTAGCATAAATAAAAAAGAAATAAAAAAAGGTATAAAATAATTAAATAAAAGGTTATCGTCGCATTAATCATGAGAGAGAAAGAGCAAAAGTAGAAAAATGAATTCAATAAATATGTAGGATCCACGGAATAAAAAATATGAATAAGATTGATAAGGGTGTAGGAGATGAAAAAAGTGGGTGGGTCTCACCAATTGATTCCAATTCCAACAATTTCGTAAACACCATCAAATCAAAGGAATAAAAAAAGTGAATTTTCATCCCCTTGAAGTAAACATAACCTTAGTTCATTGTGATTTCTCGATTTAGTGAAAGAATACTAATATTTTTAATATTGTTTTTAATATTTTGTTGAGTGACATTGTTTAACAATCATTGATTATTGTGTGTATGTTGCAAGCATTGGTCAATTTGGTCTCAAACGTCAATAATAATTAAATATAGGATAATATGTCTTGATTTTGTTGTTCCTATATCATTATTTTTAAGTTAGAACTATTTTTAGTTAATCCTAATATCATTATTTTGTTATTTTTAATTTTTTATTAAAAATTTTAGGTTGTCTATTTTATTTATATATGACATTATTAAGGTTTGATTTTCCCACTTTTTAATGTGTAAAAAAAAACTATCCTATTATTTTATTTTATGTATACTTTTGATCAACATTAAATAATATTTTTTTATAAATATAATGTAAAAAAATAATTTTACTGAAACAAATTTACCTTTTTCTAAAAATATTCTATTTAAAATAAGAAGGTAATAGTAACCTATCTTCGTAATTAGAACTTTATTTGAAAATAAATTGACATATAATAATAACATTTCTAAGATATTACAAAATAATTAAGAAAATTTAATGGTCTAACTAAAAGATGGGTTGGATTTTTAAAATAAATTAATTGAAGTAATTTTAATTTTATATTTGTGCACCATTAATTCGATATCATTGCAAAAATACTAATAATAATATAAAAAATAAAACTTTGATAATATAAATAATAAATTACTTATGATTTCATATTTTAAAATTATACTTACTTCAACTCTTCAAGTGTTTCTAAAATATTCAAAAGAAACTAATTAAAAATTATAAACTAAAGTTGTCAAATACTTAATTTTTAAAGAATATAATCAAATTTGTTATTTTTAAAATAAAATAAATATAATGTGCAATGTATGTGGTAATGACTTTATATAATATTGACATTGATTTTTTATATAACAAACTACCTACATTCCTCAATAAAAATATTGACTTTTAAAATTCATAATTTTTTATTTGAAGATGATCGATTATATTTATAGTAAAAGGTTAAATAAATATAATCTCTTTAATTTAAATAGTCTTTAAAAGATAATATATATTTTTTTAAATAGTCTTTATTTTAAAAAATTACTAAATAATTATTATGAACATCCATCCTACACAATAATTTTAATGATCACTAATATTTTTAGATAATTTTTAAATTATTATTGTTGATGCAAAGGTCTGCACAACGACACTTTACGAACCTAGCTCGAACCCGGTCCCCGGCTCGACCTGAACACAAAAGTGGACCTGCACAAGAGGGTAAACACTCTGACGCTCAAGTCAGTATAGGTCGGACTCCGTATTTAGTTCGAGGTGAGATTCGATACCTGAGCGTGAAATGAGGCCCTCTATTTATAGGTGGGAGATCCGACAGTACTCACGACAGGCGGTTACATGTTTTTTCCCATATCGGACCTGTCGGGCTCCGAGTAGGTCAGACCTCCATCAGATCGGCCTTAGACATGTACACTTAGTCTTTTCCCCATGGGCGAACCCGACCTCTTCGGCAGGTTCGAGGTGGAGCTAGGATATTTTAATTCTTAAACACCAATAAGCGTCTTCCACGTATCCAAGGTATTTTTACCCCCAAACATTGGCCCCCTCTCTGTCAGGTTCGATCTCGACCTGGCAGAGAAGTTGATCCAAATCGATTTTGGACATGTGGCGACTTCTAATTTGTAGAGAGAATATGACCGTTGCGGAAGATGTTTGGACCTGCCAGGTAGTCGGAGCACTCGAGTATTCCGTCGTTACGAATTTCGAGGTGATCCTGGCCACTCGTTCATTACACGTGTACGGCGTAGAAGATGTCCGATTAGCTATAAATAGTTCTGAGACTTCAGGTCAAACCTTACGTTCCCTGAATTTCTGGAGTTCGATCTGAAAACCAGCTCGAACCCTTCGTAGGTCAGTCACTTCTCCTTGTTTTTATTCTTCTTTCAAATATGGTAGTTTTCTTGTCTTCCCCTCCCAGTAGTGATAGCCTAGGTAGCGCAGGTCGGACAATAAGTAGCTCGCCCCCAAAACCAAGTGACTCAGGGGAGGACTTAGCTCGTAGGTTAGAATCCGAACTGGAAGAGATTGAGAACTTTAGGTTTTCTGATGATGGGGAGGGTAGTGATGCTTCCGCCTCGGGTCAGGGTTTGGAATACCCTTCAAAAATGCCCGAGCACTATCTCGGACCCCTCCGTAGGGGGTTTAAACTTCCGAATAATATCCTTCTTAGGATTTCGGAGGAAGGGGAAAGAGCTGACAATCCTCCAGAGGGATGGGTCACTCTTTATTTAAAGATGTTTGAGTACGACCTCAGACTTCCCCTTTATCCTTTTGCCCAGGAGTTCTTAAACCGAACTGCATTGGCACCTGCTCAAATGGCTCCCAACGGATGGGGTGTCAGTTTTGCTTTGGCCATCCTATTTTGGTTACGTGCTCAAGAAAAGGACGAGGTCGAGCTGCAAAACGTTGACCAGCTTCTTGGGTGTTTTGAGGCCAAGAGGATAGCTAAGAAGCCAGGTCGGTATTATATGTGCGCAAGGAAAGGCACAGGTGGTATAGTCAAAGGGCCGACCTCCATCAAAGAATGGGTAGGGAAGTGGTTCTTTGCCTCTGGGGAATGGCTGGCAAATGACGAGTCAGGTCGTCCCTTCTTTGACGTTCCTACTAGGTTTGGGAACTTAGGTATGGAGTCGTCCTTGCTTTTTTCGCTTTCCTCTTCTTTTTTTATGTAGTCTTAATCCTTTTGACTTTTTATTGTTCTCATTTAACTCGATTCTTCCTTGGCCTTGTGCAGTATCAATTAGGCCAATTCCCGAACTCACTCAAGCATCCTTTGATATGCTCAAGTTTTATAAGGATCGCTTTCCAAAGGGCAGGAAGATCGGCACCCTAGTAACCGACAAGCTGCTCCTCGACTCTGGCTGTTGGACTACAACCCTTTAGTTCGTCCAATCGAAGCTTCAAGGCCAAACTCCGAACTTGGTAAGTCGAGCTCGGTCTCGTTTTCAATTTATATAGCAACTTTCATTTCTGACATCTTGCTTTAAATGCTTTGCAGCAATGGTGTGCGGGTTCACCGGCAGTGTGAAGCGCAAGTCCAAGGGCCGTGCTCGCGCCCTTAAGTCCGTTGTGGATACGGAGCCTGCAACCCCTACCGTGCCACGCTCTGCGGCCCATGGTAACGCTGGTCCGTCCTCTGACGTCCCCACCCCGTGGTCGAGCTGGACTTAACTGGGGATCACTCCGGAGAAAAGCGCCCAAGGGAAGAGTCTGAGACGCTGGACGTATCTCCCCTGAACGAAGTGAAGGGAGAGTCTCCTTTGAGGATGAGAAGAAAGAAGAAGAAGACCACCTCCTCCTCGGAGGCCAGAGCTCGTGGGACCCTGCCCACGAGTCATGCTAATTTGGTGGATGACCCCGAAGCTCGGATGGGGGGGACATCTGACGTGAGGATGCGGTTCAGGATGGAACCGTCAAGCTCCCGGGTGAAGGACCAGGTGTCTCGCATCTCGGCCGCATGCTTGGACCGCTGTCTTAGGAGAGCATCCAAGTTTGTAAGTGATCCAAGGTCCGTGCTGCAAAGGACAATTGACCACGCTGTCGAGGTAAGACATGCTTTCATATCTGCTTTTATTATTTATTTTCTCAATTTATAATTCAATCTAACCATCGTGTACTTTGACTTTCACAGGCGTTCATTGCCTCCATTCATTCAGCGGTTATGATCAAAGCCGAGCTGGATAGGAGGGAGGCCTTGGCAGCAAAGGAGAATGAGAACTCTTCGGCTACCATAGAGGCTGCCAGCACCATGAAGGGCGAGCCACTGAAAGCTCGCTCCGAGGTGGATATCCTGAGGGCCGAGGTGGAAGCCAAGGCCGAGCTTCTGAAGAAAGAGGGTGAGAAACACAAGGCTCACCTCCGAGCAGCCCATTCTATCACCAAAGGCCTGGAGAAGGAGAAATTCCAGCTCCTGAAGGAGAAGGACGACCTTGCTCAAGTCCTTGAGGAGAAGGATGCCTCGATTGGGCGCCTTACGACCGAGCTCACAGATATGAAGGAACGCCTCACCAATGGTGCTCTATTGGAGGAAACACTCAGGCAACACCCAGACTTCGATGGGTTTGCTAAAGACTTCAGTGATGCCGGCTTCAAGTTCCTGATGAAAGGCATAGCTGCTGACATGCCCCACCTCCAGATCGACCTCGATCTGAAGAAGAGGTATGTTGAGAAATGGGCTTCTAGGCCTAATAATACTTTAGGCCCTCAGTCGTTAGTGGAGAAGTATGTCAGGGAACTGGACTCTGACTACTCCGACATGGAAGATGAGGACGCTCTAAGCCAGGAGCCAGCTGATTTCGGCACCACGCAAGAAGAAGTCCCCTCACAGCAGGGCGGATCTCAGGAGATGAATCTTCTAGGCTCCCAAGGCGAGCTATCCTCTCACCTCGGGAGTAGTTGAGGCTTCATGCTTATTTCGTTTTTTATCGATGTTTTTTATTTCTTTTTGTAAGTTTCAGGGCAGAGCTGCAAGGTATACAAGCTTTGGCTCTGTCTTTCTATCAATGAAGTCTTCATTCCCTTACTTCTGTGCATCCAGATCTATATCTTTCTTTTACTACTTTTTCCTTAAGCTTTTGATCTTGGTTTTGCAACTCTGAACTACTATATGAATAATTTCACCTCGCACCTCTTAACTCGTGTGTTTAAAGGATTGAGTGTGGGATGAACTCTTTTCACATCGCACCTTTCACTTAAGGTTTGAATTTGAGATTTTCTTTCTCTGGTCTTTTATATTTCTCCTCGAACTCGAAAGTTCAAAAGATTATTAAACAATTTTGAATTTTTCACATCGCACCTTTAACTTAAACGTTCAAAGGATTGAATTTTGATTCGCAATTGATTTTGACATCGCACCTCGAACCCATGGGTTTTGAGGCTTGAATTTAATCAATTTTTACACTTATAAACCGTAAGTCTTATGTGAGTCCGTGACCSTCATTTAATTTCTGATCGAACTCAGAGTCACGAAATTAAATAACTGTTTATTAACAATTCAGTTTCTCCCCTTGAAAATTTTTACAAGTCCTTTTTAGGACCATTTTGACATTTCAAGGGTAGTAGCGCTTTAGGTCCTCCGCGTTCTATGGATGCGCAAGCACATTTCCTTCCAGATCGGCCATCATGTACGTTCCAGGTCGGACTATGCCTTTAACTTCGAACGGTCCCTCCCAACTTGGGTCAAGGGTGCCCACATGACTCTGAATCTTCCTTAAGACGAACTGTCCAACTTCAAAGCTTCAAGGTCAAACTCGGGCGTTGTAATGTCTGGCCATTCTGTTCTGATACTCTGCTAATCGTAGCTGAGCCATTTCCCTTTTTTCTTCTAGTAAGTCGAGGTTGAGGAGTAGTTGTTCCTCGTTCTTGTTGGTTCGTACTGCTCTACTATGTCCGTTGGCATGCCGATCTCAACTGGAACAACAGCTTCAGTGCCAAAGGTTAGCGAGAACGGAGTTTCGCCAGTTGACTCTCTCGGGGTGGTCTGATATGACCATAATACTTCGGGTAACTCCTCGGCCCATCTTCCCTTTCTGAAGTCCAACCTCAGTTTGAATCCCCGTTTTATAATTTTGTTTATCGCCTCAACCTGCCCATTTGCTTTCAGATGTGCAGGGGACGAGCTGAGATGACTTATGCCCAACTTTTTGCAGAAGTCTTTGAACTTTGCATTGTCGAATTGTTTTTCGTTGTCCATCACGATAGCGTTTGGTATACCGAAACGGCATACAATGTTTGTCCATATGAAAGATGTGACTCTGGACTCCGTGATGTGGGATAACGCCATGGCCTCGGCTCACTTGGTGAAGTAGTCCACAGCGACAACGGCGAACTTGGTTTGCCCTTTGCCCAGGGGAAAAGGACCTATGATATCTACTCCCCATTGTGCGAATGGCCATGGGGTCGAGATAAGGGTGAGCAGTTCGGGAGGCTGATGGATGATATTTGCGAAGCGCTGGCAGTTATCACAGGTTTTTACAAACTGCTTTGCGTCCCGCTCAATAGTGGGCCAATAGTACCCTTGTCGAACCACCTTGGCCGACAACGACCTGGCGCTAGAGTGGTTTCCACACACACCTTCATGGATTTCCCTAAAGATGTAAAGACCTTCTTCAGGAGTTACACACTTAAGGAGAGGCAGGGAGAAGCCATGTCGGTACAACGCTCCATCTCAGAGTACGAACCGAGCTGCTTTCCGCGCCATCTTCTTTTGCTCCTTCGAATCTAGCGACGGATTTCCTTTGATGAATTCCGCGATTGGGTCCATCCACGAGGGTGCTAGAGTGTCAACCTCCATCACATCTGACTCCAAAATTGAAGGGTTGTCCAAGATCTCAACCGGGACCGATCTGGCCAGGTCGATTTCGTATGCTGACGCCAATTTAGCTAAGGCGTCTGCATTGGAATTTTCTGATCTTGGCACTTGATTCACCTCGTAAGTCTTGAACTGGGCGAGGTGCGATCTGACTTTGATTAAATATTTTTCTATTCGGGAGTCTTTTGCTTGATACTCCTCCCTAATCTGGTTTACGACCAATTGGGAGTCACTAAAGACCTTGATGTGGACGGCCCCCAGTCCTTTAGCGACGCGCCAGCTTGCTAAAAGCGCTTCATACTCGACCTCATTGTTTGAAGTCCGAAAATTGAAGGTCAGAGCGTACTCAAATCGCTCGCCACCTAATGCGAGCAAGTGGATTCCTGCTCCGCACCCTTTCTCATTGGAAGATCCGTCAACGTAGACTGTCCATGGGAGATCGGCCTCGGCCAATTGAGGCGATGGGGTGAGCTCTGCGATGAAATTGGCCACTGCTTGCCCTTTCAGTGCAGTTTAGGGTTCAAACTGGATGTCGTATTCACTCAACTCCATTGCCCACTTCATTAGACGCCCTGATGTTTCTGGCTTATGGAAGATGCTCTTCAGGGGCAAGTTGGTAAGTACCACGACAGTGTGCGCTTGGAAGTACGGCCTGAGCCTTTGGGCTGAGGTGACTAAGGCGAGGGCCAGTTTCTCCATTTGGGGATATCTGGTCTCGGCCTCGGTCATGGCCTTACTAGTGTAATAAATGGGACTTCGGCGCACTCCCTCCTGTTTGATTAGGGCCGAGCTGACAGCGCTGTTAGACACCACTAGGTACAAGTGGAGCTTTTCTCTTGGCAATGGCTTGGCGAGCAGAGGTGCCGAGCAAAGATAGTTCTTTAACTGCTCCAGTGCTTGTTCGCACTCTGCCGTCCATTCGAACGGTCCCTTCTTTCTTAGGACTTTGAAGAAAGGAAGACACTTATCTGTTGACCTTGAGACAAATCTGTTCAGAGCTGCAACCCTCTCATTGAGGCATTGAAGTTGTTTCAAAGTTTTGGGCACTTCCATCTCGAGCACGGCCTTTATCTTCTCTGGGTTGGCTTCGATCCCTCGGTTGTTTACCATAAAACCAAGGAACTTCCCCGAGGAGACTCCAAAGGCACACTTGGCTGGGTTGAGCTTCATTTGATACTTTCGCAGCACTCCAAAGGCTTCTGCCAGATCTGAAAGATGCGACTTTGACTGCTTGCTCTTGACAAGCATGTCGTCCACATATACTTCCATATTCCGGCCGATCTGCTTGGCAAACATTTTGTTCACCATTCTTTGGTAGGTCGCCCCCGCATTCTTTAGGCCGAAGGGCATAACCTTGTAGCAGTACAGACCTTGGTCTGTTATGAATGCGGTATGATCTTGATCTGGGACATGCATCTTGATTTGGTTGTATCCAGAGTAGGCATCCATGAAGGTGAGCAGCTCGTGCCCGGCTGTTGCGTCCACGAGTTGTCGATCCTTGGGAGTGGGAAGCAATCTTTTGGGCATGCCTTGTTTAAGTTTGTAAAATCTACACACATTCTCCACTTCTCGTTGGATTTTTTTAACTAATACAACATTAAAAAGCCACTCAGGATACATAATTTCTGTTACATATTCAGCTTTTAATAGTTTGTTTACTTCTTCAACAATTACATCACTCCTCTCCTTATTTACAGGTCTTCTTTTTTGCTTTACAGGTCGGAATGACGGGTCTACGTTGAGGCGAGGCACCATGATCTTTGGGTCAATGCCTGACATGTCCTCGTGAGACCATGCGAAGACATTCTAGTTGGACCTGAGGAAGTTGATCAGCTCTTCCCTCTGAGTGGCCCCCAGCTTAGACTAAGTAAAGGAACAAGCTCAAGCTCCTCTGTTGGTGCAGAAAACTCCTTTGCTCCTTCCCTTGGTAGGTCGGCTTCGAAGCTTTGCTTTCCAACTCGTTCCACTTGTTTCTCGAGGGCGTATACCGAGGACCCTTTAAGTGCCGAGGCATAGCACTCCCTTGACATCCTTTGCTCCCCTTGGACTATGCCTACCCCATTGGGGGTTGAATACTTCAAAGTTTGGTGAAGTGTCGAGGGAACAGCCTGAAGTGAATGGATGACAGGTCTTCCAAAAATGGCATTGTAGGCCGACCTTCCGTTGATCACGACGAACTCGGCCATCTGCGTGACTTGTGTACTGTTCTGCCCAATCGTAACTGGCAAGTCAATACACCCTTCTGGGGAGACTGATTCCCCTGAAAATCCAACCAAGGGCGTTGGACTTTTCTTCAATTGTGCTCTAGTCCATCCCAAAGCAAGATATGTTGTGAGGGACAGAATATTGGCAGACGCACCACCATCCACCAATACTTTTCGAACCAGGACATGATCGATGAGAGGAGCGATCACAAGTGCGTCGTTATGGGGCAGATAGACCCCCTCTAAGTCGGAGTCATCAAAGGTAATGGAGCAGGTCGGTTGCTGCTTCCTAATGGTGCACACCTCGCGCCTGGCTTCTCGAGCTAGCTCTTTCCTTTTGATCCCAGACTGCCCCCACTTGAGCCTCCGAAGATGGTATTGATGACTGCAGGTCGGTCTTCTCGACGAGGTAACGTCCTTGAACGCTTCCTCTCATCTTTCGTTTCTGCCGAGTTGAACCTCGGTTTGCCAACAAATTTTTTGAAGTAGCCATCTTGAATGACGTCTTCAATTTGGCGCTTCAATTCCCAGCAATTTGATGTATTATGGCCGTGATCGCGATGAAAACGACAATATTTATCTTTATGGCACTTTTCTGGGTCTCCTTGGAGCTTCTCAGGTTGCTCGAGGAGCTTTTCCATCCCACTTTCCTCGATGTTTGTTAGTATCTCAGAGATGGGGATGGTGGTTGGAGTATAACGTTCGTAAGGTCGGCTTCGATTGAGGCCGATCTCCGACCTTCGATACTCAGTTCGGCTACCGGATGAGGGCGATCCCTTATCCTTCGACTTGGAATCAATCTTCCTCTTTTCTTGGTTTGGCTTCTTCTGGTCGATTTGCTTCTCAGGTCTGCCAGTCTTGGTTCGGAGAAGCTCTTGTCCATCAATGACTTTCTTCACCTTTTGCAAAACTTCGGCGAAGGTTGCTGGAGCCTAATCTCCGAGCTTCACAGTGAGGGTCTCATCGGCCAGGCCGGTGAGAAAGTAGAACATGGCTGAGTCATCGGAGCAGTGTGCGACCTTCAACTGCTCCTCTTGGAACCTTGTGACATATTCTCTCAGCGTCTCACCTTCCTTCTGTCTGATGGTGGCGAGGTGAGTTGTTGTCTTTCTATCATAGTGCCAAGAAGAGAATTGAGTGATGAACTCTTTCCTCAGCTGGGAGTAGGTCGCGATCGACCTGGCCGGCAGTCTTCGATACCACAGGCGTGCTGGCGGTGAGCGCGATCTGGAAGGCGCGGCACTTGATTGCATCTGTTGCCGCTTGAAAGTCTATGAGGCCTTCRAAGACCTCAACATARTCCTTAGGGTCCTTATACCCATCATAAGGTTTCATGGTGGGAGTTTTGAACTTCGGGGGGATTGGGGCCTCTAAGATGTCCGAGGTGAATGACGACTCTCCCAGGTCGCCATCATCGAATGGACTTTCTTTTTTCTCGCACTTAGCCTTCAAGGCCTCAACCTGAGCATCAAACTTGCTCTTTAGCTGGTCGAACTCCTCCCTTGTGATCACTTCCTCGGGAGTTATTGGATTGTAGGAGGACTCTGCCTGCTGGTTGGAGTTCCTGTGTGAGCAGGACGGAGATTGTCCCTTTCGGAGGGACGAGCTTCTCTTTTTGTTGAGATGCTTTCGGAGATCACCCCTCTGGTGAGTGTACTCTTCGTCCTCACCTCCTTCAGGGTGCTCTTCCTCGACTGGACCGAGGTGATGACCCCTTTGCTCGCGNTGATGGGTCTCCCGAAGATGGCATTGTAGGCCGATCTTCCGTCGATCACGACGAACTCGGCCATCTGAGTTACCTGTGTATCATCTTGCCCAATTGAAACCGGCAAGTCGATACACCCTTCTGGAGAGACCGATTCTCCAGAGAATCCAACCAAGGGTGTTGGACTCTTCTTCAGCTGCGACCTAGTCCATCCCAAGGCAAGATATGTTGAAAGGGACAAAATGTTGGCAGATGCGCCTCCATCTACCAGTACTCTTCGGACCAGGACGTGATCGATGAGAGGAGCGATCACGAGCGCATCATTATGGGGCAAATGGACCCTCTCCAGGTCGGCATCGTTGAAGGCAATGGAGGAGGTCGGTCTTTGCTCCCTGATGATGCACACCTCGCGTCTGGCTTCGCTAGCTAGCTCCTTTCTTTTATTCTCAGACTGGCCCCCACTTGGGCCTTCGAAAATGGTATTGATGACCGCAGGTCGGTCATCTCGGCGAGGTGGCGTCCTCGAACGTTTCCTCTCTTCTTTCTTTTATGCCGAGTTGGACCTCGGTTTGCCTACAAATTTTTTGAAGTAGCCATCTTGAATGAGGTTTTCAATTTGGCGCTTCAATTCCCAGCAGCTTGATGTATTATGGTCGTGATCACGATGGAAACGACAATATTTGTCTTTATTACGCTTTTCTGGGTCCCCTCGGAGCTTCTCAGGTCGCTTGAGGAGTTTTTCCATCCCAGTCTCTTCAATGTTGGTAAGTATTTCGAAGATTGGGATGGTGGTTGAAGTGTAACGCTCATAAGGTCGGCTTCAGTTGTGGCCGATCTCCGACCTACGATACTTGGTTCGGCTGTCGAAAGAGGACGATCCCTTGTCCTTAGATTTAGAATCAACCTTCCTCTTCTCTTGGTTTAGCTTCTTCTGGTCGATCTGCTTTTCTGGTCGGCCAGTTTTGGTTCGGAGGAGCTCTTGCCCATCAATAACCTTCTTCGCCTTTTGCAGGACCTCGGCAAAAGTGGCTGGGGCTTCTTCTCCGAGCTTCACAGTGAGGGTCTCGTCGGCTAGGCCGGTGAGGAAGTAGCACATGGCCGAGTCATTGGAGCAGTGTGCGCCTTCAGCTGCTCCTCCTGGAACCTTGTGACATATTCTCTCAGCGTCTCACCTTCCTTCTGTCTGATGGTGGCGAGGTGAGTCGCTTTCTTTCTATCGTAATGCGGAGAAGAGAATTGGCTAATAAATTCTTTCCTCAGTTGGGAGTAGGTCGAGATCGACCTGGCCTCTTCGGTACCACAAGCTCGCGCTGCCGGTGAGCGCGATCTGGAAGGCACGACACTTGATTGCATCTGTTGCCGCTTGGAAGTCCATGAGGCCTTCGAAGACCTCAGCATAGTCTTTTGGGTCCTTAGACCCGTCATAAGGCTTCATGGTGGGAGTCTTGAATTTTGGAGGGATCGATGCCTCTAGGATGTCCGAGGTGAATGGTGATTCTCCCAGGTCGCCATCATCAAACGAACTTTCTTTTTTCTCGCACTTAGCCTTCAAGGCCTCAACCTGGGCATCAAACTTGCTCTTTAGCTGATCAAAATCCTCCCTTGTGATCACTCCTTCGGGAGTCATTGGATTGTAGGAGGACTCTGCCTGTTGATTGGAGTTCCTATGCGAGCAGGACGGAGACTGTCCCTTTCGGAGGGACAAGCTTCTCTTTCTGTTGAGATGCTCGCGAAGGTCACCCCTCTGGTGAATGTACTCCTCGTCATCACCTCCCTCAGGGTGCCCTTCCTCGACTGGACCGAGGTGATGACCCCTTTGCTCGCGCATGTCATCGCGTGCCACCCGGTTTTCAGACCGAGATCCAGCGCCCGCAGCTTGCACCATCTCGTTATACATCTCTTCCATGGTGCGCATCTGAGTGCGCATTGCCTCTATTTCTTTCTGGAGCGCGTCAAAATTCTCCCTAGTAGGAGCTGGGGCTGGTCCTCGAGTGGTTCTCTTCGAAGTCCCACCTCAGCCGCGATTGGCCTTGGATGGCTTTGGATGTACTGATGGCAGAACGGGCGTGGTGATGCGTGCCAACCTGCGGAGGGGCTCTGTCCCCATGCCTTCATGAACCTGCCCCTCTACCACCTTTGCCCCGGCCTTCCTCTGGTGGCCATCATTGGCCACTAGAGCTCTTCGGTCGGCCGTGTTGGTTGAGTTTGCTGGCTAA
>NW_019104551.1:795807-829774 GCF_001995035.1 Momordica charantia
CCAATATGAAGTTCTAAAAGACATGGTATAAAGTATAACATATTGAGTATATAATATATCTGATATAACATAGACTAAACCTTATGCGATATAAAATTTATCCATATGTATTGATGTAAATCATTAACGGTATATATCCAATATATTTTTAACTTTAAATCACCATCCGTATATATCGAGATACATAAATCTTGAGATATAATATATATCCTTATCTAAACACTATATATCACCATACATACGTTACTCAAAACAAACGAGTAAAGAAAAATATACTCGTATATACCAATTTAATACCGAAAGTCCTCTGTAAACTAGAGATATATTATATATCCTATTATATTTTCCATGGAAATTGTTTCACCGGTATATATGGAGATACTTTTATGTAGATATATATTATATATCCTAATCTGTATCACTATATTATATAAACTCAAATATACACTGTTATAAATGATAATAGCAGATACATTGAGATACCAGAAGCCAGAGAGCAACAGATTCTATCAAAAAATGAAACCTAATTTTAGAATATACAATAAGAACTATATCTCCAATGTTCTGTACAAAATTGAAACCTAAATATAACATACAATACGGTATAAGTGGACATAACGAGCTGGATTGATCATGTGACAAAGGAAGAAGATGAAATTAGAACTTACAGTGTAATGGGTCGACGTAGCCGCCATAGACGAAGGAAGCGTGACGATGTTGCCCTCTGAAATGCGACGGAGCCCGCCGGAGATATTTTCTGCAGAGAATGGAGAAGCACCCGCCGGAGATATCTCTTCAGAAACGCGACCGGAAGCTTGATGATGGAGAAAAGTTTTTGTCGCAGCGGTGAAGAAGGAGAAAACAACGGAGATGAAGAGGTTACGAAATCGTCGGTTTCTAAAAATCCCAATTTTTGAATTTTGAATTTGCTTGATTTTAGGGATTTCATATATCTTAATAAATATTTACCAATTTCATATTTTATTAATGATTTAATATTGAGATGGATATATTAGTAATTTCTATTATGGGTACCATCTATTTTGGGAATTATGTTAGACAAAAGTGTAAATTCTAGTACTTTCAATCCTTTTATGTAATTAGGTCTCCTAAATAGACCATCTATGTACTAATCCCTAGAATTAACCTATAAATATATGGTTATGGTCCCCATTACACTATACTTCTTGAGCCTCATATTCCCCATCAAACAAAGAGAATTGTTCATATTTGGTTCGGGTTGCATAGTTGAGGAAGACCACATTCCACAACAATCTCTTTATAGATTTTGGTTTCTTCCATGCTTAGATCTTTGGTCTTGATTGTTCTGGAATTTTATGGCTTTTATTCTAGAATAATTATGAATTAGGATTTCTTTAATTTTTCTAACAAGTGGTATCAGAGCGTGATTTTGCATGGATGATTACTGAATCTTTAGAATTACTTTTAAGCATGTTATTATTTAATAACCTTCAAATAGTATGCTATAAAGTCATTCGGATTGAAAATGTAATTGAACAATTTTACATGATTTAGAATCTTTAATGGTTGAAAATCGTTTGAATATTTATCCACCATTGGTTTGATCAAGTTAGACAAAAAAACAAAATCAGATATTCAGGTTTAGAAGTCTTTGGCTTAAAAGAAAGGAAAAAACAAAACAAAAGGTTTGCCGCGTGCAGAACGGCTGCATTCAAAGAAAGGTGTGCCCTAACACCATTGTGGTGAAATTAATAAGGTCCATATGCAACTTAAAGTTATATATATATTATGAATTTACTATTAATTCATATATTTATAATTGGTTATAAATATTTGTGGGTACCGAAGGCATGTTTAATTTATTGATATTGTGCTTGCTAAGTTTTGATTTTTATGGTGATAATCTAACAATTTTTACCAATATATTGGCACAATAAATTTTCTAGGAATGTTTTGATTTTGAAAATATTATTGTCAATTGTTAAAAATAACTTAAAGGTATTTTATTTCATATGGAAACAATTAACAATAATTAAGTAATAATTTTGTGAGAATTGAGTATTATTGTTTATGTGAATTGTGATCGGCCCATAGGAAGGTCATAATTTGGCCAAATAACAAATACACTTACAATTATGGAATTAATTATTAATATTAGATAATTGTTCGTTACAATTAGTACTCCGTAGCATATATTGAATGGTTGATAAGTTAAAATCTGAATAATATTTTTTTTTAGGAAAATCCAATTTTTATTTTTCTTTCTGGATTTAATAAATTTTGTAGAGGACTTTTTCCATTATTAAATTATGCATATAAATATACTATTATTAATTTTGAAAATAATTTTGGTAGTTTTATGTAATGCCCCGAGCCCAGGAGGCATCCCCCTACAACCCGACGGAGCACCGTCTAGTTCTAAGCTACTTAGAAGAGCGTAGACTATCCCTACAAACCAAAACGAGTCCTTTCAGTATGCTTTGTCCTTACCACATGCTTCCTAGTAAAGCAACTAAGAGGTCACCCAGCTGAAAATCGCTCCAGGTCAAGCATACTTAACTTTGGAGTTCTTACGATTGAATTACAGAAAATGAAAGTACACCTTATTAGTATAGGTAGTAACTATCATTTCTTTTAAGCTTTCTTAACCATACTTCTATGATCTGAGGATTACTCTCATTCGGATGTGGTATCGGTTCATTTTAGTCAGAAGTTACATTTTATTTTCATAAAGATAAATTAATAATAATTAAAGTTACATATGTTGTATAATTGTCTCATCCTTTTGGTTGGTGTTAATTTGATGAATCATGCTGCCAAAGTAGCCTCTGATTTTTTATATTGATATCTTTCAAAATTATCAGATGTTTGCGGGCCTGTGTATTTATGCATTGTGTAGTCGACCCAAAGGAATACTTTAGTTTGGCCAAATAACAGGGTCACTTATAGTTAGATGGTGATAAATATGGATAATATAAAGTTATGTCATGTGAATGATTGTCAGCCCAAAGGAAGACTTTCACTCGACAGGATTGGTTATCAATGTTTGATCATCATATTGAGAGTACCACTTGCAAGTTGATATTGTTAGCCCAAAGAAAGGCTATCAATATTGTGCTGTATCTTGTTGTCCTCATTGAGTTTAAATATAATGTATTTTTATAAATACTTAAAGTTAATTTCGAGCATGTTTTATTATTGATTAAGTTATTGTTAAATATTATTTTATTGTCTTTTATGAATTTAAGAATAATTTTTTATTCAAGTTTGCATGAACTTTTAACTTGTGATAAAGAAAGGAAACACTTCTATTTGTGTAAATTAATATCCCTCTAAGGTTTAATTGGAATCTTGAAAAGTAGGAGTAACCTTAATTACATAAGTATTATGACTGTGTTTTGCAACATTCAATGCGATTATGTTTAATGAAGAAACAATTAGGAAAGTTCCTTAAGGATTGTTTTGAAAATTACACAAGGAATAGACATTCAATTTTTCCTGTTTATTATATCTTAATAAAGAATAGAGGAATACTAGAGAGTACACTAAATGATCAGATGCACTAAATTTAAAATATTCAAGAATTTACTTGTTTGAGACATTATATAGTTAATATGTAGTGGGTTATGATAGTTATACGAGTAGACATTGTACTCTTAATAACCTAATTTCTGACTACATGTTTTAAGAAAAATTAGTTAAGTAAGAAGTACAAAATGTACTCGTTAATTAATTATTTCCTTAAAGAAGAAATTAAAGTTGGTACTAAGGTTTATTTGGAACATATGTTCGTCTAAATCACAAAAGAATCAAGCTTAGGAATTCCCTTGATATTTTTGGGAAATTAGAACATATAGAAAAAATATGTTCCAAATACATTGCCACATGAGGTATAACGAAAATTTGGCTTCTCACTTAGGGTATTTAACAAGCTAGACTTGCATATGAAAACTTATCTTATGTATTGAATAGACTTTGGTATTTCTATTCATTGTTTGTTGGTTAATTCTCAAGATTAAATAGACATTCAAGTCTGTATTAGGAATGATCAAGAGGACATAACTGGAAATTATTTGCTATTGAGAGCTTTAGTATTTTAGAACATTAATTTATAGCCTATTCAATATGGCTTCTTTAAATGTTTAGCAACATTGCATAAATTTATAAGAAATTTACTCTCGTTAAGGGCACTGATATTTGATATATGAGAGATCTTTATTCATTTTAAAAGTCATAATATATCAATTCGTAGTGAATGAAATCGCTATGAAATATGATGGATTGGGAAGATAAGATTTAGGACATTTGCTAACTCCTTTAAGTATTTATAAAACTAATAAATAATATATATTTTCAGGCAAACCTGAGATGTATGTTGCTTATAAAATGATTCAAAGCTCAAAAAGGTGTGGCAAGAAATATGACAAATATTTTTTCTTACCCTCAACCTATCTGGAGAAAACACTCAAAATTGTTATAAAAAAGTGCAAGTGGTGTACCAAATAAAGAAACAACTAAAATCACTTGCAATTCAAGGTTTTGCGAGACTTAGAGACTTAAGCTTTTTAGTTGTGACTCTACTAAGATATATTAGTCTTTTCAATATATATATAATTTCTAAAGTTAGTTCCCACTTAAAGTTGATGTGGATGAAATCTTTAAGTTTCTTAAGGAAGTTGAGTTTGAGGGAAGATAAAGTAAAGAATGTTGTATTTTAAGAGAAATTTAGTTATTTTCATGGATGAAATCTTAAAGTTTCTTAAAGATGTTGAGTTTGAGGGAAGATAAAGTAAAGAATGTTGCACTTTAAGAGAAATTTAGTTATTTTCTCTTTATAACAACATTAATAAAGTATAGTTATTTTATCTTTATAACAACATTAGTAAAGAATAAAGATTCTCCCAATTTTAGTAAAACAAACTTAACATCATTAAAAATGTCATTAAAGTAAGTTATAAAAGATAGGAGAAATATAATTATAAAGATTTAAGTTTGATCAAAAAGAGTATATTCTTTATAGTCAAACAAAGTCTTATCTCTTAAAAGGAAAAATGAATGTCATAAAGAATGTGTTGAAATGACGAACAATGAAGATATTTTATATTTTGTTATATTGCTTTTAAAGGGCAATGTTAACAAATAAAAGGCTCGTCTCGTTGGTATGGTTTCAATTCTTACGATGTCATTAATTTTTAGAGATCTTTTGTGTGACTTCTCGAAAAGTTCTTTTAAATAAATGACAATACCTATAACTTTTTTAAGTTGTGTCAGATGAATATAAAGATTGATTTCTCAATTGTATAATTTATGAAATCAATAAGTTTGTATATTTTGGAAACTTTTGTTCTAGTAACACAAAGTTTCAAAAAGTTTATTTTCATCTGTGGTCTTAATGAAGAATTTTTATCTATAATTTCATAATTTTCATTACATATTGATATTATTTTAAGTATTATCGGAAGGTAAAAATAGTAATAATTATGAAATATAGATTTAGTGGGAGTAAATTTATTTACTTAGTGTAATATGTTTGCGACATAATAAAGGCTTTGTTAGACGATGAAAACTTGCATGAACATGTCTCTTTTATATTCTGAAATTATATTGTAAGATCAATCTCAAGTAATATTGAGAACTCACAAAAGAGCTATGTTGATATGTATTACAAGTTTTGTAGCATAAAGATTTATGCACGAGGGGATATTGAAATCACTAGTGGAGACAAGCTTAACTTCAATATAGATCCCTTGAATAATAAAGTAAAATAAAAAATTCATGCTTAAAGTATATATGCTTCCGCTGTAATATTCATATCAAGAATGAAAGATAATATTTATAACTCTTAATTGGATCTAAAGAGTTATAAGGTGCTTAACAAAAAAGGTTACATGATCACTCATCAAAATCATATTAATTAGAGATCATAAGGTCATTTGATTTTGATCATTTGAGTTGCCATCTAGATCCACCTTTGAGGCTAGGTATATTCACTAATAGATTAAAGGATATTACTATCTCGTGGTAGAAAGTCACTTTAGTCCCTTTCACCACTAAAGTTTATGTTCATAGCATTTTGTATGTGACAACAAACTTAAGAATATGGTTGACAAATTTTGTTATTAGGTTATTTTGACAAAGATTTGTTTTTTTCCATATTACAGGAATAAAAGTTTTTGTATGAATATTTAAACTTTAGTTGATAAAGAAAATTCAGAGTATTTTTGTGTCTAAAGAAATGCAACTCCATCATTGTGGATCCGTTCTTTAAGGACTTCACAAAATATTTTTTTCAAGCATATTGCTCATATAGATGTGAAATTATGGTATGTCAGTTGAGTAGGAGTTTGTGTTTACTAAAATTAGACACGTGGTTTTTTTTTTTTTTTGTAGAATAAAGAAGATGGATTATTTGATTACTCTGAATGATTTTCTTTCTAATTGTAGTTTAACATAAACCTAGAAAGCATAAATTTTGATCTCTTTAAAGAATAAAGTTAGACTAGTTGGGAACAGACATGTTTAGATCACATTACATGTAATTCTCATGCAGCTCTTCCACACTTGATCCATGTCGTTGAGTATATTTGGTGTTGTGATCATTGAAGGCTGAGTCGTAACTATACATGTGACAAAAGCCGCTTTGGTTCCTCATCGATATGCGAGATGGACCAGATTGTGATTAAAGAGAAGTTTATTTTAATAGCATTGAGTTATGAACTAAAGAAAAAATTGATATAATTGCTAATAAAGAAAATTGTTATTCAAGTGGGAGATTGTTGGAATTGATTTAATAATTAATTCATATGTGGGTAACAAATTAAAGCCCAATTGAATTTGGGCTATTTAATGGGCATATAAATGATATTAAGTATGGGTCCATGACTTCTCATTTAGCGGTGTGACTGGTTCAGTAGAAACCAGTCCATTCATCTTAGGGGATTATGAGAAACCCTAGGATTAACCTATAAATATTATGGTTATGGTCCCAATATACTATGCTTCTTGAGCCTACTGTTCCCTATCAAACAGAGAGAATTGCCCATATTTGGTTCGGGTTGCATAATTGAGGAAGACCACATTCCACAACTTCTTGCAATTCATGGTCAATCTATCTAATGATTCTCGGTAATTCTAATCTCTTTATAGATTTTGGTTTTCTTACGTGCTTAGATCCATGGTCTTGATTGTTTTGCAATTTTATGGCTTTTATTCTAGAATAATTATGAGTTAGGATTTCTTTAATTTTTCCACTAGGGTATACGTATAATATCATGCATTTAAATAAGTTGACTATTCATCTTGATTGTCATACATATATAAAACATGAGATACATAAACATTAAAATTACAGTGTTGTTTAAAAATGAGAAGGACGAGTATAATAAGGGAAAACATTAAAACAAAAATAGTACAAAATCATACCCATGAAGTTCATCTCGAAAGAAAAAAAATCACAACCGCCGAGATTTGAAACTCCTAAATTGTAATATGGCCGTGGAAAGGGAGAAGCTTTTTCGGGTGAATAGTCGAAGAAGAAAGTCGTGGAAATGGAAAGAAGAAAATATAAAATCTCGAATGTGGAGAGATTGTAGGAAAATCTTGTAAGTTATTATGACAAAATCTTGAAAAGTATATTTAAAATAAATTACACAAAATATGGTAAGATTTGATTTGCATTAAATAGAAATATTTAAATACAAAATTCATGATATTAAATTAATAGATATTAATAAGGGATAATTTGGAGAGAAAATTTTCTATTTCAAATATGGAAATCTAGTTTTATAAATAATTAAAATAATAGCTATTTATGCAATATTGAGTACAAATTGACTCAGTATAATATGGAAAAAATAAAAACGTACATAATTACATAAGATTTGTAAGAATTTAATTACAAAAAAGTCAAGATTACAGAAATCTCGAGCCAATATTGCATTAAATGCTCGAGATTTAATTGATAACAATACGGCTAAGAGGAGAGAGAATGCAAAAAAAAAGCTAAAATTGGAGGATCCTGGATCGGGATTGAAGGATCCCGATCCGGGATAGAAGGATCCGGACTGGGTTACTATTCAGTCCAGGATTCTGCAATCCCAGATCGGGATCCTCCAATCCTTGTCCGGGATCTTCCAATTTCAATTTTTTTGTTTTTTTGCATTATCTCCCTCTCTTAGCCCTTATTGTCAATTAAATCTCGGGCATTTAATGCAATCTTGGCACGACATTTATGAAATCTTAATTTTTTTAATTAAATCCGGACAAATCTTATGCATTTATTCTTGGATCATGCAAATCTCTTTTTCACCCTAATTTACTTATTGGAGGAATTAATCTACAGATTTTTTTGTATGGATTCGTTTGTTAAGTAATAAATTAATTCATATTAGATTCAAAATTAAAAAAAAAATGGTAAGGGTTGAGAGAAGAGATTGGTGGATAATTTTACTTAAAATAAATAAGGATATTTTGGTAATTTTCAAAGACAAAAAGTGGAAAGGGGTCACAGATTAGAACAGTAGAGGTCCCAAATTAGGGTTTTTTAAAAAGGGGTCAAAAATCCAAATGAGTTATATAATGGGGTTAGAAACCCAATTTCCCAAGATTGGAACTTGGGTTATTTTGTACCCAACCTATGAACCAAGACACTATGTTTGGGGAAGGGAATACCCTGGACACGTGGAGGACCCCTACTGGTGCTCCAAGATGGCTCATGAGTCATGCCCAGCTCGGATAGCCAAGATGGCCGCCACTAACGTCGACAAATGCTAAGTATGAGGGCCGAGGTGAACCCGGCCCAGGTCTGACCTACCGGGGAGCTCGGTAGGGGCCGATGTGAGCAACTGTCAGCGGCGTGATTATCGGGCGTAACCGTCGGTCCCGAGATTACCGAATGTAACCGTCGCGAGATTAGCGGGACTACCACCCATAAGWAGARGRCCTCACTCCMCGATYAGGTACGATGATTTCTGRCCTCRAACTAAACTGGGAATYCGACCTATACTGACTTGATCGTCGGAGTGCTCACCTTTTTGTGCAGGTCCGCCCAAGTGTTCAGGTCGGTCCGGAGGCCGAGTTCGAGCTGCAATCTGGAACACACTGTTGTGCATATCCTTGCATAAACACACTATTTGCGTTAGGGGCCCAATTTAATATCAGAAGGTGTAGGTTTGAGGAATTTTTTTGGACCCATCCTCCTGAACTTGGACTTGAGTGATTTTAGACTCGGTCCAGTCTAAATGTTTACATTCTATTCATCTCTTCTTCATTTGTAGTTTGGTTTTCTTGCAATTTTCGGGAACCGATGGAAGAGAAGACCATTCTTTTCATCTGATTCGAAGGCCACTATCTTCGTTTGCTTCGAAGGCCACTCTCTAGTTAGGCATATTGATATAAAACTTTTATGGATATTTTCTCTCAAATGAATTATTTGGCTACCATTTTTGTGATTTTTATTTAATTGGTTCCTTTTGTTAGTAACTTCTTTTGTTATTAAATTTATCCATATTAATCCTAAGCTAGTTGTGGAGGTTCCTTGTGTGAGCATTTGATATAAAATCCCACAACTTATATTACAAATGTATTTAAGAATGTAATATGTTCTCATCTACATCCACCCACAATAAATATATTAGGCTTAGTCGAAATACTAAAATTGGCATCAAAGATGGAGGGGTCACGGGATTATATTGTGATGTAAGTCTATGTAATATATACCTTAATAGTAGTTTTTAGACGCTCCCCATGATTTACTTTGTATATAAACTTTTAAATACAAACAATTATAGATCATTATGTCGATTTCATGGTTTAATAGTATTTGAATTGCATAGAGAGAGGGTTGATGTTTATTTGTGTTTATGAATATAAGTGTATGATACATATACCATTTTATTGTAAATTGGATTTAGTTAGTGTTCACTGATCGATAAATTAGATGAAAAACGATTGTTGTGTCGTGGTTGAACCACTTCCTTGAAAGCAATTTCGCCACGACCATGGTGCTAAATCGTGTGTACGCCGATTACTCCCCAAGGTTAACACAACTCTGGACTCAGGCGTGCACTCGCCGGAGCCGGATGGAATTGAAGAACACACCCAATTTCGTCAAAAACTCATCACCTTTTCTCTCGTCCATAAGCAAACTTGATTTGATTTTAAAAAGAGAAAAGTAAAAACGTTTTAGCTTTATTAATTAAAACGTTACAAAACAAAATTAATTAATTAATTAAAACGTTAATTAATTAATTCTGTAACGTTCAAATAATTAAAAAGAAATAAAACATTTTTTCCAAAACTATAAAAGATATTTATTTTACCTTTTGTCAATACACTTTGTCATTCCCAACAATCCCCCGCGAATGACAAATGGTAAAGATAAAAGGTATTCTGAGCAATAAAGGAAATAAACTTAAGCATTAATATCTTTCGGTTTGAATTAATGCATAGTGAAGTAGGGCAACAACCTAAGTAGTGAAAGTGAGTTACCTCTTGAACTTTCAGTACTTATGGTTGAGACCCCCACAACACGTTTTAATCCTTTGTTTTTCGATTCCGCAATATAAACTGTGTGCTATTAATGGCCATGCACGTAAAACCTCGGGTCTGTATGGACTTGTGTGCTATTAAAGCTCTAGAAAGAGACCATTTAACTCTTTCATAGAAGGCGACCCACCTTCACAATCACATTATTGCTTCATCAAGTCTATCAGAGATAAACCACTCAAAAACTGAGCTATGAAGACTTTTGAAAAATTATCCATCAAGTCCATACAGACTACCTAAATAAAGGGTTATGTATTCTCACAGTTCATCACAATATCATCCATCAAGTCTACGCATAGACCACCAAAAAGAATGGTTATGGATTTACAAAACAGCATCAATAATTCATCAAGTCTACACATCGACCACCCAAAAAGAAGGGCTATGAATTTTCAGATCTCATCAGGATTTTAGTGCCATACAAGCTGAGGACTAAGAATTACTCTTCTTGTTAGGCCTTTGGTGAGAGGATTTGTCAGATTCCTCTTGGACCTCACATACTCAAGTAGATAACTTCACCTTTCAGCAACTGCTTCACAACTTCATTTCTCAAGCGTATATGCTGTCTTTTACCATTGTACATACTATTTTTGGCAATCTGTATGACAGCTTGTGAATCACAATGTAGGGATATTAGTACATATTCCCCCCACAATCATAACATATTTCATACAATAAAAATTATTCATACACTACTACACGTAAATAATCATTATAGTAGTTTTCTAATTTTCATGAAATATTGTTTCTCCACTTAAAGAAAACACATATTCGCTAATGGACACCTCATCGTTATCAATAACACTGATTGTATCTCAGTAATCTTCTAACACATAATGAAACTTAAAGTTCAAATATTAATCCAAACGATGAAAAGTAGTCCAATGGTCTTTACCAAGATAGAGAATATATCAACTCAATCTACTCCCATCATATGCAATGTCAAGTTTAGTACAATTCATCACAGACACAATACTATCTATAATTTTTGCATATTCAGATTGAGATACACTATCATCCGTATTCTCTTAAGACTCATGCTAGCATCGTAAGATATCCTTACAGTAGATCATCAAAACAATAAAACTTATTTAACATCTTCTCAATATAAATATAGGAAGAACTCATTATCATGTTTACTTATCCTAACACCAAGTTTTATATCAGCTTTTGCAAATCTTTTATTTCAAAATGGAAAGATAAAAGCAACTTGGTATCATTAATCACATGTAAATTTGTGCAAAAACAAGCATGTCATTACACAAACAGGTTAAGAGTTTGTTAAAGGCTACAAAGAGAATTTTAAAGCTTGCATACCTTATTCTCTTTACCAGTAGCCACAGAACTTTGAAGTTGTGATAAAAATCTCCTCTAAATCACCATAAAAAATGTCATTATTTTACATCTAAATGATGTATAAAGATGCCATAAATAGCTGTTAATGTGATCAGAGATCTATTAACAGCTGTTTTAGCTACAGGAGAACATCTATCAGTAACATATTTTTTGTGTATCCCACAACTTCTATGAATTTTTATTGAACCAACTGGTATAGTTCTTTAAAAATTCAACGACACCGAATAGGTTCACTTCCTTTAGGTAACTTTATTAAGTTTACCTTATCTATGAGATATATGCCTATAGATTGAACATCTATCTTATTTGAATTTTGAACTAAAAGTGATTAAGAGAATTTAATCTCACACATTCATCTTCATGACATCTCAAATTAATTATTCAACTAATAATTAATTTAATTTCTCAAAATCATGTCAATAAACTTCATCAAGAAGATATATTTTTCATATTTTGCTAAATAATAGCAATATCACATCGTTAAATAATACCATATACACATGAATAATTAGTCAATCATAAGTCCATGTATTCCACATTTAATCATACTCAAGATTATGAATCTCATACAATAGCAAATAACTTCAAAAGAAAATAAATTTTGCAATCATTAGTTATTAATTAGTTACTATTTAATAATACAATTTATTTATTTTCATAGACATGCTGATAATAAATTATTTGTAACTAATAATTTTATGTTTTCAATACGACTATATATTCAACTATAGTCCATTAAGATCTTAAATCACTAATAGGAAGACCTTTAATACTCATCATTGTTTTTATGAGTAACAAGTTTACACCACATTTCATATTTCCAACAAGAGTAAGGAAATTATATTTCAAATCAACCTCAACAAAATAATTTTCATTCTAATGAAAATTCATGGCCAATTAACAAACTCATAAACCATAATTATTTAAGAATCAAACTTAAATTACTCCAATGAGATACTCTATTACCTATTTTTATTTTTCACAATTTCAAGTTAATCAACTTAAAACAACTTTTACTGTTCAGTTTATTATCACA
This sequence comes from Momordica charantia, assembly GCF_001995035.1. The sequence goes on from NW_019104551.1 coordinate 808,727, forward strand.
AATAAGATAACAGAAAACAAAAATATCTCATTTTAGCTCATGCATAAAAATACATATATACAATAATTTTCAATTAATTTCATTCTCACTATTAATCAAAAATTGTTAAATCCTCCTAAGCTACTTAAAATATTTAAAAGTCTATAAGCTCATAGGAAAAATCGCCCTATATAAAAATTTAATTATGTAATGAACAACAATACAACTATTTTTAACTTAATTAATTTTGACATAACCAATGAACATATTTATGTCAAACCATGTTTATGCATGAGAATTATATTATCGTGCATAAGTCTCATAAGTCTCAATAATATAGAATACGAAATTGACCTGTTCAGTTTCCCTTCTTCTTTTCTTCATCTTTCAAATTATTTTCGATTCCTCCCCACAATCATGATATTTGTCGAGAATAATTCTTTAACATTAATGCGACGGGAACCTCCGGCCAATCCACAATTCTCGGGCAACCCCGACCCACGAACAAGCACCACGAATCTGGTAGCACCAATGACCGGCGACGCCCAATCGGCGACTCCCAGCGAGTTCTACGATCCACCAACCTCGACGACCGGCTAGATCCACGAGCCTCCGGCAACACGAACCGTTGCCGCACAATGGCTTCCTCTGACGTCTCGAACAGTTGCGGCACGACACCCAGATCCGATGAACGGCGGCATGACACAGATCCGACTAGATCTGATCACGAACGGCAGCTGCGGATTCGCGAACGGTGGCTATCGCGATCACGAGTAGATCGACGTTCTAGACCCACGAAGGGCGGCGAAGAGAAGCGTGAACCACCCGCGACTTGATTTGGCGTTTCGATTTATGAACATTAGAATGAACATCGGTAACACCACTATTTTCTCATCTTTAGATATGACAGAAGCATGTTTCGTCCAGATCCACGGTGTTCTGTCCAAATCTATAAAGCTCTACCCACGAACAACAACATTCACTGTCACGAACATGAATAGATCTGAAATTGTTCTGATGCAATGGTGGCTGTGACCCACAACCATTAATTGCTAGGATTTTTTTTGCATCTAATTGTCAATTTGCTTTCAAATTGTAGGAACTGATCAAGAAATTAGATGAAAAACGATTGTTGTGCCGTGGTTGAACCACTGCCTTGAAAGCAATTTCGGCACGATGGTGCTAAATCGTATGTACGTCAGTTGCTCCCCAAGGTTAACACAACTCCGAACTCAGGCATGCACTCGCCGGAGCCGGATGGAATCAAAGAACACGCCAATTTCGTCAAAAACTCATCACCTTTTCTCTCGTCCATAAGCAAACTTGATTTGATTTTAAAAAGAGAAAAGTAAAAACGTTTTAGCTTTATTAATTAAAACGTTACAAAACAAAATTAATTAATTAATTAAAACATTAATTAATTAATTCTGTAACGTTCAAATAATTAAAAAGGAATAAAACGTTTTTTTTCCAAAACTATAAAAGATATTTATTTTATCCTTTGTCAATACACTTTATCATTCACAGTTAGAGCATTGTGGGGTGTTTGTTTATGAATTTAGTTTTATATAAGCGTATATATTAAAAAACAAAACCAATACTCAATACATGATATCATTATGAGCATAATGGGAGTCTATATAACTAACCGAATGTTAATTATGATATATTTATGTGTTTTTAGGTATATATTACAGTAATCCATTGCATCCGTTAACATGGGTAAAGTTCAAAGGTCTGCCTAAACAAAAAGAATTACAAGAATTAATATAATACTTAATAAAGTATCTGGTCAGTCTAGTAAGGAACTTGTATATTTTAATCTTAGCTTATGTATTATTTTTTTCATATTATTATTATTATTTATAGAATTTAATTGAAATGGGTAGGATAATACCTACAATGCAGTAGCAGTGAGGAAGAAATAACTGTTAAAAAAGTTGGAAATAAAAATAGAGGTAGTGGTATTCCATTAAGGTCGTTCTTTTACCAAAAATTGTTTCGAGATATGCCACCATATAAGAGGAACAAATCGATAGTGGATTTACCAGAGATGAAGTAATTGGAACTCAAATTGTGGCTCAAGTTATTAACTGCAAATCAATAGTGGAATCCCCATAGGACAATGAAGTCATTGGAATTCAAGTAGTGACTTATTTGGCATTACAGATATATATTGAATATTTTTTTTCCTATAAACACATACATGATGAATAATGATCAAATATAAGATAATTAATTAGGTGCGTAACGATATTCCTCATATCAAGAAAATAACAGTAAAAGAAGTAATACATAATAATGCAAATGGTGCACGAAGAAAAAGGAAATCGAGAGAAGAATCAGAAGTAATAAAATATTACTAGTTAAGTTTTATTTTTAATAATAGTTTAATTTAAATTTACCATTGCATAGGAGGACGATATTCCAACAATAGAAAGATTAAATAAATTAAGAAATGATGTACGTGCTAACAAAAAAGTAAAAAAAAAAAGGCGTCAAAACGGTAGCAAAAGAAGTCAGAAGAGAATATTATGAAAGAAAAGGTGATTATAGAGATTGAACTRGAGGCAGTTAGCAAATGTGGACGTCGAGATGGAGGGAAAAAGGAAAATATGATGGAAGGAAATTATTTGGACAAAACCGAGCTAAAGTAGGTATGTATTATATATACTTTATTTTAGTTAAAAATATATTATAGGCATATAATGACATCAGAAATACATGTTTGGTAAATTCTTAGATGTAAAGATTAAAAAATATCCCAACCAACTACGTAGCTATTTCTTTAGGAGACAATGTAGTCCTTCGTCGAGAGATGAAATAAATTTTAACTTTGAGGGGAAGGCCGTACTTTGGAATAAAAGAATTTGAGACTATTACTGGATAAAATTGTGGAGAACTACCTTCTCTAGACTTGAAAAAATTCCGTGGGAGAATTTTGGAGAAATATTTTGACAACTCAAAAACTCCTGARAAAAGGTAAAAAAATTATAAGTATATTTAATAGAATTGACGGAGTGGAGAAGAAGGATAGGGTTAAGATGACTCTAACTCTTTATGTTGACTAATTTTCTTGTTAGGTAAACAAAGAGGGGTAGGAATAGAAATATAATATATTAAGCTTCTTGATGATAATGAACAATTTGAGAAATATCCATGGGGATATGTTTGCTTTAACACAACCGTCAGTCAATAAAAAAATAATTAAAAATTATAAATGCGTCGATTGTTGGATTATCATTATCTGGAATGCCATTAGTATTGRTTATTTGAGCGTATAGTGCATACCATTGCTTTCTTCAGACCAAACCACATATGCAAAACATGTATCTTCTGGGATACCTCTAATGATAAATTGAGAGRCCRACATACAATCGAAATGGAGAGATATAGCGACAGAAAGTTTTCGAGAATGAAAATGTGTAAACTTTTGGTTGATTTTCTTTTTCTGTTTGTAAATTGATTTCTTCATATATATTAACGATATTTTTTTGTTCAATTTATGTAGTTTAATTTTAATAATATGTTTGAAATGGTGTGCAAAATGAGGGAAAAAGACCAGTTTTTGAGAAAGTGGGACCTTCGAACAATAAGTAATCTAGTTCTTATACAATAGAAAACAATAATATATCTACTTTTTTTTTTAAGAATTGAAAGAGATGGTAAATCTTGAAATCACAGATTGTAAAATAGATATACTATTCTTAGAGGTAGATAGTATTAAAAAATTGGTGAATGAGAATATAAATGTTAACGTAAGAGATGAAAGTGAAGGTAATGGAGGCAATAGTGGTGGTAGTGATAGTTGTATGGTGGTAATGATGGTAGTCAAAGAGATGTTGGAAATGATGAAAAAGATAATCATAACGAGGATGTGTCAAATGGATAATAGTGTAGGGGAGAATATTATAGGGAAATTTAGAGGAAAAACAGTTGATCGACATACATTGTTGCATAATAATGCGAGTATCTAAGAAAATAGTTTGTATTAGATAAACATGTGAATATTTATTTTATATATTTATCATTTTGTAAGGAATTGAGAGATAAAATAAAGAAATTTAGTTTTATTGGAAGATGAACTTGTTTGCAATAAATTTTTAGATGAGGTTGACAGGSGAAAAAAAAGTAYGTTAGGTTAATAATGAACACAAGTTAATTTATTTGAGTTAGACATATTTTGTTGTATATACGATTCATATGTGATGTTTTATATTCGTTGTTTATAACATATATTGATAGTTGGACGTTCATTAATTATTGGATCATTTGAGAGCTATATCATGCTTCATGTGTGGTAGAATTTGATTAGGTGGTATAATTAGATATTTCATCGTTGTAATAAATGTATGTATTTAATGAAGAAAGAAAAAGATCTTTACAACTTGGTTTAAAATATTGATGATATATGATATATATTCAATAGGGATAATATACGTAGGTATAGACCAAAAAATTGTTGCATTATTATTGTTTTACCATGCGGTTATATATTTAATATACTATTGTGAATTATTCAARAGAAGGAGAACATTAATAATAATGATATTATTGTAAAAGATGGAAGCGTGTACATCCATGTTGTAAATATTCTTATGAATAACATTAGAGTTCATTTATTTTATTGTAAATATTGTAGTGTTTATAGATATCTATACATACACTACAATAGGCATAGAAAATATAAACGAAAGACTGAAATCCATGAGCCACTAAATTGTTTTAAGAATGCTTCAATTCTGATTCTAGAAAGAATTCGAAGAGCAAACTTGAACTTAATACAAATATGTCCAAAAACAATAATCTAAAGAGATAGAAAAATACAACCTCAACGCCTCGATCTACACCAAACTATAGCCCGAATCAGAACAGGATCGCTAAAAGAACCTCACGATTGCCCAGCACACTCCGATGACAATGCTGTTTCCGGTTCTATTAGCGGTGGCGATACGAATCTAGCAACAGCGCCTTCACAAAACCAAAAACTTTTGGTTAACAAACCCTCTCTCTTGGATCTTAAATGGTTGCAGATTTTCCTCTCATATGTGATTTCAAAAAACATGGTGTAACTTAAAACCCTAACATATTCCATTTATCAAGGGTTGAAAATAGGTGTTGGCTAATAAAGGGTGAAGGAAATGAAAGTCGGCCAAAGACAACACTTAATAGAATTTGGTTTAAAACAAAAAGGGGCAACCACAAAAATGACCAAAATTAATAACACGTTCAAAAAAATGGTCAAATCTATGAGATATTACAATAAGTGATTTTTTTTTAAATACTGATAAAATGTTTAGACAAGTATACCCTTACAACCAATTAAGTATATATGCATAATTTTAGAGATTTAGGATTTTTAGTGAAAAGCAAAAAAAAAAAAAATGGACTTAATGTTAGGGAATCAACTATATCTAAAAAAAATAAATGAAATTAAAATAATTATCTTAAATCTAATTTAAAATCGCTAATGAAAATTTGAAAGTAGATTTAAGAAAAAATTGATAAGAATATGTTGAAGTAGATTTTGAAATTTACCCATATAAAATAGACAGGTAGATATAATTATTACTAGATAAAAAGAAAATTTAGCTCTTACCTCTACTTGAATTAAAAAAAATTAGGGTTTAGGATCCCACCTTCTCCTCAATCTCGTTAACTTCATGCGCCCTACCACTCCATCCATCTATAGTGATCACTACACACTGCTACTTCCCAAGCCTTCATCTTCAACCTAGCAGAACACCGTCTCCATCGCCCTCTTGCCAACGATGAACTCCACATGCAGCCGCACTTCGCCGATTTTGTTCTCTCGCAATCGTCCCTCTCATGAATCGTTATTCTCCTGCAATCGTACAATGCCGCTTGTCGTCGTTCTCTCGCCACACATCGTCCCAGTGTCGTGTCGCCCAATCTACCTAACCGTCCCACCGTCGTCGTTCTCCTAACCAAGATCTACCCATATCACCGCTACATCCTCGAGTCCAAACCAAATATGTCCCTCCTGCTACCACACCATCTCGTCCCAACCTAGATCGGGCTATCCAGCAACCGCGCTGTTCCATCAGGACATAGATCCGGTCCTCCCCGCCGCCACTCGGCGTCCCGTCCAATCCAAGATCCGGTCATCTCGCCACTGCACTACATTGTTTGAACCAGATCCAGCCCTCCCGCCATAAACCAAAACCGACCGTCGTTGCCCTCCACTCTAATCTATTTTTGATCGACTGCCTAGTTACCGTCTTCCAACTGGAAAACTTACTTTATAAAAATATATTTTATCTTCATGAATTTTAGGTGTATTTAAAAAAATATATAAATGTGGGACGGACCACATGAGTGTGTTGTTAATAACCAAATATGAGGAGTATATCTACTTAACTCCAACAAACTTATTATATTTAAATAAATTAAAAACTAAATAGAATTTGTAGATATGGTAAAAGAGAAGGAACATCTCGACGACACATGAACAATTAAAGGCGGCTCGAATAACAGAACGTTCAAATGAATCGTGCACAATCACCTTAGACAGCGAATAATATATGCAATAGTTTATATATTACTTGTTTGTTTTTTAAAAAATTCTCACATATATGTCTTATCTCTATATATACAGATTGAATCATCAAGCACCCAGGGAGAGGCTACAATGAATACTGGAGAATGTGATGATTTCCAGGAAAAAAAAGTAAACAATTGAAAGAAACCAACAAAAAGAGGGGTGGGGTAGACTTAGTTGGAGGTAAGACAAAACAGACTAAAGTTGACCCTAAAAGAAATTTGGGATCACGTAAGGAACATACAAAGAAGGTAAGAACTCAAGTGATTTTTGTGTTGAATAGTAATTCTACAAATTAAATTCACTTAGCTAATTCTATAAAGAATGCCAATGTTAGAACAATGAAACAAAAGGACAAACATGTCATTTCTAATTCAGAAGATGATGATGAGGTATTTTTAATTTGCTTTAGTATAATACGTTGTATATATTGATAAGTATAACATATTTTTTTTCCTTTTGATCATCCTTAAAGATGATATTTACCTGATGAAAAAGTCAAAGAGAACAAAACCACTTAAGATTAATCTTTGCTCTAAAAGTTCTGTCATGGAGACCATTCAGACAAGATTAGGTAGTAACATTTGGGATTGAGGATTTTGCAGTAGTTACTGGCCTAAATTGTGGACCTGTAACACAATTAGACATAGACGCGATGAAAGGTGAAGGCATATAATGAATATGTATTTTGATGGTGAACGGTTTGTTACAAGGAAATACATAGATTTGGCATTTAAAGTGAGTAAGAATGGAACAAACGACGATATGGTAAAGATAGTGCTATTGTATTGTTTAGAAAGCTTTATTCTACCATATCAAGATTCTATTCATGTTAAAATGGATCGTATCCTTTTTAATAGCTATCCTTGGGTAGGGCAGCATTTGATCTACTGATAAACTCTATGAAAAAGGAAATTGGGAGTCGAGGAAAGATATGTATTGGAATAGGCAACTTCATTCATGCACTATTGATTTGAACATATGAAGTAATTCCTGCTTTGAGTACACTCCCAAATGCTTTTGTAAGGTGTATTGGAAATTACATTTCTAAGATTATCAATTGAGCTGCAGTATTGCAGCCTGAATGGAAAGTTTAGCTTCCAAAATATTTGATTTGTTGACGGTAATCAATTATTTTTATTCCATTTTATCCATACATATTTCATTGTTTCAGCGTGTATACTAATACATACAGTGTTAAATGGTGCAGTTGGAAGTAGTCCAAATGAATCCACCTGAGGATGGGTTGTTGATGTCATATTTCGCACCAATTTATACGTTATGAATTAACATCGCATAATGAAGGGCAACATAGTGGAACAGGAAACGTAGGAGGCTTGTTTGTTAGAAAAGTAGCAATGAAGGAGTGATTAGAGAAAATTGAGAAAAAAACATGATGAAATTGTAAATAAACAATGTGAAATTGTAAATAAATTAGACGACATCGTTAGAACAATCAATTTAATGGCCGATATTATGAACAAATAAATTTGCCAATGAAGAGGAGATAAAAGCGAGGTTTATAGTAAGGAGAATGTGGTGGCACTTGGTAAAGATAACGTTGATTGGCTAAGTATTTACACTATATAATTACTTGATAATTGTAATTTTGTTTTGCTAGCATTAGATATTTTAAGTTTTGAAATTTTGTTGGAGGCACTTCTTTTAAGAAGGAATTTGAAAACTTGGAAACACAGCAACGAGAGAAATGTGGCTCGACATTAGATGATGATAACCATGAAAAGAGCCAGAAAAAACAACAAGGGAGGATGATGATGAAGACCCTGCCAGTGGAAACCAACCACCTAGAGTCACACCAGTAGTAGGAGCCGGGTTACTAAATCAACAATAGAAGGTGGTGAAATGGTTGAGAGGGTAGTCAACCAAGAGACGAAATAGGTAATATTGTATACTTCAAATTATAGGGTTGGTTTTGTACTTAGATACACTACTAAATCTAAATCTCCTTGTATGAAATACAATGTAGGTTTGTGATGAGAATGATGACATTATCACTGAAGTTACTTGGCCAATCCATGAGTTGAAATCATTGAAAAAATAAAATGGGGCCAAAAAGGAAAGAAAATTGTAAAGGTAATGTTACTTGATGTGTATATATATTTATACACATTTTATAAGAATGATTATTGATTCTTTTTAAAACAGGATGAACCTCTGAATACCAACAAGTCTTCTAAAAGTGGTATTGAACTTGCAATGCTTGATATAAAATGAGTAAGTAGTCATTTGTGGTTCCTAACGTTGTTCCTCACTATTCAAGAATTCTAAATAAAAATGTTTCCTAATGTTTATTTGATTATAATTTCAAGGCTAAGAGTATTAGAATACAAGATCCAATACAGCGAAGTAGTCAAGTTAGGAGGCAACTTACCGAGGTATTTCAGCATTGACTATTATACTCATTAATGGTATATTTTTATGCTTCTCTTGACTATGGTAGCTAGCTAATATATTGTATATAATTTTAACTGAAATCAAATATGAATGCACTGAAGAAAGTTGGAGACATAAATGAAAAAATGGAGAAGACAGAAAGTATCATCCAATTGAAGAATAGAGGCATATATATTAATGTAATGAAAGGGACAAGCAACACAACTATTCCAGAAAAACAGCCAAAATGTTACTATGAGTCATCATTTGACCTTTTTAAGAGACTTGTTAAAAACCATATGACATCCCTATCTTCAACTAATCTAATAATAGGACACTTGTGACTATCATTCTTGACCAATGATATGGATGTAATTTTTTCTCCGTTTGTTAAATGAATATTCTTCTTAATGTCTTCGATAAGGTGGGATAGCGTAGAGTCCTTCCGAACAAACATTTGAGAGATGATTGTAGATACCGTATTTGGTCCAACTTAATTTTATTTATTTTGTACCTTACTTTACTTTAATTAATTTTATTTTGACTATTTTAGTTTAAAATAAATAAAAACTAAAGTTTATCTTCATTGGTTTTAAGGTAAAAATTTAATTAAATTTAAAAATAGATTTTGTTTTAAAAGAATTTGATTTATAATAAAAAAAAATTTTGATTTTAAGAATTTTGTTTCGAATAAAAAGATTTGTTTTAATTTAAGAAAGAATTTTTTTTTTTACTTAAACTAATATTTGATTTTTAAGTCTGTTATTTTTCTCGTCAAAGTCGTGTTATGTGGCTTTCTTCTCCACGTTCTTGTCCCCTCTTTTCTCTAAGCCTTTTGACTTGTACAATATTACAGTTGCATTTTTTTTAGTATTCAAGAGAGAGAACACAACATATAGGGCAGAGAATACATAATGCAAAGAGTAAAAAGAAAGTGTGGAGGACTCATTAAAGTTAGAAAAAGGAAAACCACCCCCTATTAAACACCCACCATAAATCCCTCACCTTTTCTTCTTTCTCTCTCTAAACCCCCACCCTTTTTCCTCCCTAATATTTTCTTCTTACCTATTTCTCACTCTCAAGCCTCTCTCCCAAACTCACCAACCATACTCACATCTCTTCCAGTGACATAACCTCCACAAACGACGCACATCTTCAGTGGCATGATCCATCCCAATAGCAACTTCTGGCGGCGATGGCGCATCAACTCTGACAACAGATCCGGTAGCGGATTTCGGCAACACCCAACCTCCACGACGATTCATCCGCACATCTGCGAGCAATGACCATCAGTTTCCGGCGAACCCGACGAGCCAATAGACTCCGGCAAGCAGATCTATATTTTTTTTTTCAAGACTCCTTGAATTCCCTGGCTGCAGTACGTATTAAAAAATATTTTTGGAAAAGATTTTATTTATTTATTTTTTATAAGGAAAGTTTTGTCATGGGAAAGGAACTTTTATTTTAACCAGTATTCTAACACTTGTCTTGCATGCTCTATCTCAATTTTATTTTAGCATACATTAATGTTAATTTTACTTTAAAAAATGTTGAATATTTATCAAATATTATAGTAACAAAATACTATAATATTTGATAGATATTTTAAAACATACGTCTAAAAAAAATAAAAATGAAATTTGAATATATAGAACATAAAAAAATGAAGAATGTTATTATTTTATTTCTTTTAGTCAAACATGTGGGTGGAGAGATTGAACTCACAACCTAGGTTGTGAGATATATGTCAATTATCGTTAAGCTATGTCTATATAAAGTAATAATGTTAGTTGAAAATGAGAAAAATGAGAATTCATGTATTTATTTGAATTTCATTTATGTTCTCCCACCCGGTCTAAATTCTATTTTTTTTCTCTCACATGAACTTTCTCTCTCCTCTCCCTCAAAACTTTCTTCCCCACCTCGTCAAGATTTCTCTCTCGTTAATTTTCTTCTCATTACCTCCCTCTCTCATCTCTATCTACTCATATAAATTCCTCATTTTTTTAAGTCTTTCTTAATGCTCTCTTATTTATTTCATGTGATGTGTCTTTCTTAATCGAATACTCAAACAAAGTATATTTTTATCAAATATATAATACTTAATTTAAAAATAGGATAAGATAGTTTTATACTTAATTTTAAAATATGATAAGATCATTTTCTTTTAACCCTATAAAAATGGTTAGAATATGTATTACCATTATTGTTAGGTTATGAGGGTGCGAGAATTTTTAAAATTAATTATAATTATATTTATGACCAAATTAATTAAGAGAGATAGATAATTGGGAGTAGTTTTGTAATTAATTTTTTAATATTAATATATGAAGTAATTTTTTATTTTACTATATTATTAACTATTTGTCACATGGAGGTCAAGAATTTTTAAAGCCTAACTTTTTATCGAACCGATCAATTGAAATAGAAAATTAGAAGAGGTTTTAGCAATTTGAAGGATTTTGTAAGGTTGGAAATTTTTAGTGCTAATATTAATAAACTAATTAATTAAGAGAGAGACATCCCAATAACTAAGAGGGATAATTGAAAGGTTTGAACCAAAAGTAGAATATGAAAAGGTTAGCCATGGAGAGAGAGAATTAGGAGAGACTAAAAAAGGAAGAATTTAGATGGATAGAGAGATGTGAGAGATAGAGATAATGACAAGGAAAATTAATAAGGAGAGATGAAATTTTAATGAGGTGAGTGAGAGAGTTTTGTGGGAAAGGAGAGAGAGGGTTCATGCGAGAGAAAACTTAGATTGGTGGGTGAACGTAAATGAAACTAAGGATAAATTAGATATTATATAAATCATCAAAGTTAAAATCGTCTAATAAATGTTTCTTCCACATTTGTACTTTTTAATATATAATACATAAATAAAATTTATTTTTAAAAAGAAAGTTTTGTTTTAAATAAGAAAAAGTTTTTTTGAAGAAGAGATGTTTTCTAAAGAAAAGAAAACATTTTGTGAAAGAATTATTTTTCTCAAAATAAGTTTTAAATAAGGTTTTTAAAAGAAAATAAAAGTTTTGATAAATAAAATTTGTTTTAAAACAAAAATTTTTATTTNTTTTAAAAAAAAGAATGTTGTTTTAAGTTTTTAAATGCAAAATAAATAAAATATTGGATTTTTAAATAAAACATCTTAGTTCAAATTTCGTTTTCCTAAATGAATAAAAAGGGAAAAAGATTTATCCTTTTCAAAGGAAGTTTAAACGGAAAATTGGATTTCGGATTCGAACGAGATTTTAGATTTTCAATTTTATTAAACGGAAAAAGTCTTTTAAAGAGAGTTTAAAAGTAAAGGTTTTTTTTTTTAAGTTTTAGAAAATAAATTAAAAGATTTGTGTTTTAAAATAAAATTGTATCTTATTCTAGGTTGTTGCCACAGGCAAGGGACTTGGGTATTAATAATTATGACCCGAGTTCCAGTCCTTACATGTCTCAAATTAAAATTTATTTTATTATTTTATTTGTATCGATTTTTTAATTTCGAAAAATGAAAAAATCGTTGACCTTTTATTTACTCCCATTTGTTTCATTATTCATTTGTTTTCAACATGCATCTACGTCACATCTATTTTACTTTTTGAGTCACACTTCTAAGTAAATTTAGAAATGTTGCATTTCAAAAGGATTTTAAGCGTCCTTATGTTGGTCCACCAAAGACTTTCAAATTCATTCATTTTTTGATCCAAAACTTTGGAGTAAAATTTTAACCCAAGAATTAAATGTCATGCATATTCATGTTTCTCTCTTGGGATGAGTTAGAGTCTAGCATTGCATTTACATGCACTAATAATTGCATGAAATATGCATCATGTCATTAGGGCACTTTGTAGCATATTTAAATAAGATTTTTTTTTCTTCTCATAAGAAAAATTAAACTAAAAAAAAAAACTCTATCATAAACTAATATGCATCATTCCGCATGTCCATGGCATAAATTAAATAAAAAAAACATCTATCGTTCTCATGCATCATTTCATCTATATATATATAAGGTCTACGTATGCGTCATTTCACATGTTCATAATCATTTCAAAAATTTTCCCCTAATTTATATCCAATGTTTGCATAACATCTTCTCGTGCATAGCAATTTCTATATATATAAAAAAATAATATCAAAATTTTTGTGCATTCTCCATTACATCATAAAAAATAACTCTCATATCTTTCTTTTAAAATCAATATAGCTCAACAACCACATATTTTCCATTCTTATTATACAAGGTACATAGAGCCGCAAAACATTGAAGAACTGAGTGCTAAGCTAAAGAAAATTAGAGACGAAATCCACTAACAGGTCAGGGAAGAATTGAATGTCGAGCTAAAGAAAATAAGAAACGAGATTCAATAATAGGTCATGGAGGTGCAGAATGTAGAGCTAAAGAAGATGAGACAAGACATGATAAGACTCAGGGGAAAGTCACGAAAATTTTCAATGTCTTAAAGAATATTGTTGGGGGCATTTCTCAACCTAATAATTTAGTTGAACTTCTTTGTCAACTAATAGAGGGCTTCCCCCAATATAATTCGTCACATGCTGCTTAGCTTTTCAAGAAAGGCCAACAAGCTCCAACAATCTGTCAAGTTGAATTTTTCAATATGGACAAACATCGAAAGCTAATTACTTAGATAATTTAAAAAGGTAAAAAAAAAAAACAAAAGAGAATGTTACCAATGGAAATGTTAAAGAAACTGAGGAAATTTTTGTTCTAAATCGATCCAATCATGACATGGGTATTAACCCACACTCAACAGGGAATGGAAAACGAAAGTGCAGGGAAAGAATGTGCTCAAAGATTGAGAGAAGCAATCGAACAACTGTCAGTACCTTCAATTGATAAAGAGTCACATCCTGAAAAGAATAGAAACTTTATTAAAACGAAAAGTAAAACCCAGGCAGTAATCTCGAAGCGAAAATGGAGGCACCAACAAGGATTTTTGGTATACAATCCTTCTACAGTACCCATAAACTTGTTGCCTCTACAGAACAGCCCATAACTAAAATCGCCAACATTACCTGACAATCATAATAGTCAAATGCAACTAAAGCGAGAGAGCTTTCATCCGATCCCAATATCCTATACCGAGTTATTATCCCAATTATTTCAAGGTAATCTATTAGCTCCAGTACCAGTAGAACCATTACAACCACTTTATCCAAAATGGTACGACCTGCATGTTTATTGTGATTACCATGCAAGAGTTGTAGGTCATTCAACCAAGAACTGTACTTCGCTCAAGCATAAGGTGTAGGTTCTAATGAAGGCAGGATAGCTTAGGTTTTCTAAGGAAGAAGATGGACCACACATGAAGCACTAGAATCATGAGTTCACGAGACTATGGAAATCAATGTGGATCTAATATTTTCCAAGTATCAATAAAATCTATTTCTTCTTTGAAGCCATCTTTAAGAATGCTAAGATAGCGAACGACTCATAGCTTGCTAATGTTAAAACGACAGTGAAGTTTTATTCACCCATGATTTAGCTAAGTACTTGTAAAAAAAAATGTGAGTATGTGTAAATTGAGTTATTTTCTTAAAAAAAAAACAAAAACAAAAAATGTTTTCTTTGAAACGTTCTCGATAAAAAGGAAATTACATGTTTTGGAAATTTTCAATGATAATTTTTATATGATCTACTCTTATCATTCTTGTTAGTTGTGACCTTAGCAAGAATCATAAACCAACCATAGTAAATCATTTGGAGGAAACAAAAAAAATAAATAAAAAATAAAAAATTGTGAAAAAAATAAATAAAAATTTGAAAAAATGAAAAAATTGTGAATACCTTCAAGGTCCTCAATGAGATATAATCTTTTTCAAAACTCCAAGCTTTGTTGTGGGGCTAAATCCCTAACTCAAAGCAACTTTATGTTGGCCTCATTATTTCTTCTCATGTGCAAACCGGTAAACCACTAAATTTCCATGCTGGGGCAAGAATACATTTTTGATGTGAGAATCCAAAATTACTCACTTGCTATAAAACCCTGAGTCTAGCCCGCTTTGAGTCTAACCTACCTTAAGCCTAGCCTACCAATATTTGGTAAATATGGTCAACAGTCTATTTACTGCAAAAAAATCCTTTGCTTAGTCCGTCACATACAATTTTTGTGATGAATATCCTATTTGCCTACTTACCGTAAAAGTCTTTTACTAACCTTGCCACATCTAATTGCGTGGTAAATGTCCAAAATTATCCACCTAGTGTTACCCTGAGAACTTTGAAGGTAATAAAATCACATTGTGCTCTTGTGATTTATTGCTTTATGAATTGGTACTTGTAGTTGCACAAACATCTCCCTATTGTGACTACCTTTCATTCATATCTAAAATTTTCTTCCCAACTCTATACCTTCTTGTTCTTCAATCTTAATCCTTCGTCTGTTCTTTTCTTTTGAGTAAAAAGTGATTCCAAGACCGAGGATAATGATTTTGAGAATTAGGAAGTTAGCGACCTAACAAATAGTCTCAAGATATCAGTCTCATTTGATGAATTTTGCTTAGGATCAATTTCATCATGATACTGGAGTATCATCAGCAAAGAAATAATGGCCAGGGTTGCAAAAGGTGACTTGTGGTTGACTTTTTATATGTGATTGCACCATATTAATTGTTTGTAAAAAAGAGCATGTCTGGCAAAAAAAAAAAAATAGAAAAAGAAAGAAATGGATTAAAAAAAAAGAAAAAAAAATGAAACATCTAAAGCAATTACAATTCTTTAGTTCAATGACTAAGGCAATTAATATAGATCAATGACATCAATTTCAAAGGCTTCAAGGTCTTTTTTATAAATTTTCAAACTGGGGAAAAGTCAAGTAGTAATGCTACATCGGGGCAAAATTGTAATTGTATTTTACAAAACTTCGAAACAAAGATTATCTTCAGACTGAGAATGTCTCATTTCTCTCATAGGAAATCTTTTGATTTCAGAAGGTTCTTCATTTCACAAAGTGGCGTGTTGATAGTATACTTTATACACCACATTTCACATGATATTCAAGTAGAAATTATTTAACAATTTTCGGTCATTTGTGGCTTATTTACGTGCATAACTGATGTTTTTATAGGATCAAGCTATTAGAAAGAATTGAAGCATAAGCGATCAATTGAAGGAAACTAGAGCGAAAAAGAGGAGCTTGATGAAACCACGTCGTCGCAGCAGCACCATCATTTAGCGCCATGGCGTGCCTGCAGGTCAGAATTGGTAGCAAAATCCCGAAGAAGCAGCGCCACAGCGATAGTACACAGCGTCGTGGCGCCCTGTAGACGAAACTTGGGCTCTTTTCCGCAATGACAGCGTCGTAGCGCTGTATTGTAGCACCATGGCGCTACGAACTTGCACGTTTGTCACAAATCTGGGACGGCGCCATGGCGCTCACTAATGGTGCCATGGCGCTGTAGCGATGCCCTAACTTAAGAGAAAGATGAGTGCGCTGTTTTAAGCACTTTTGGGGGATTCTCACATGGGGGTAATGGATTTTGGAGAGGATGGGCTCGAGGTTTGAGGCAACAAGGTTGAGGAGACGATTTTCGAGGGCTCGTGATCGTGGAGATTGAGTCGGGGACGGTCAATCGACACTACGACTTTAGTTTCTCTCCTTTCCCTGATCCTTTTTAGATTTATTATGAAATTCTTTGTAGGATTTTATTGTATTCGTGAATATGAGTAGCTAATCTTCTTGTTCTAGGGATTGACGTAGCCGTTGGATTTATGAGTTGGATTTATTAACATTTGTCTTGATTGATTTGTTTTTAATCTATTTATGCATTTATTTGCTTAATGCTTTTAATCTCTTGATCACGAATTAATTGTTGCTAAATCTGAATCTTATGCTYGGGAGAGGTGGTTTAGGTTGGAACCTGAATGCATGACTGAGGTAGTTCTAAGATCGGGAGATTTAGAATTATCTTAGAGGTTATTAAAAGATTAAGACTTAAGGCCCTGCTTGTTAATGAAACTAGATAGGGATATTGGTTTCTTAATAAGTGGGAGAATTAATTGTGCTTGGGAGAGACTTTTATGATTCTTGATTTCTTGACTTATAGATTAATTGCATACTCAATCTCGGCAGGTTTAATTTGTCCGCTTGTAAGTTGAATTGGTGAAATCATTTCCCTAGGACCCGTTCTCCCTAAGAATTTTTTTAGAGTCTTTTTATTCACTTTGTTATTTTATCTTTTGTGTGTCAAAAGAAATTCCTGATTGTTTCTCTAGATAAAATGGACATTAATATTCGTAGTACTTGAGTCACTATAAACCCAATCCAGTGGACGATCTCGGTAATTACTTACCACCTTTATTAAAACTTGACCCGTACACTTGCGGTAAGCAATTTTTGCTACAAGTTTTTGGCGCCGTTGCCAGGGATTGGCAATTATTTAGTTTCACTTGATGCTGTGGAGAATTTGTTTGATCTTACTTTAGAGTTGTTTTTAATTTTTGTGTCTTTACTTGTTTTTTTTTAGGGAGTTGATTTGTATGCGCAAGGACAAAGACGCAGTTTTAGTCCCTTTTGATCCTGAAATTGAGAAAACCTGAAAAAATCGAAAAGAGAAAAAAAAGACAACTGCAGAGATGGATCCACCACCTGTACCGATTGTTCAACCTGTAGAACCACCTCAATTGGAACAAAATAACCAAAGGACCATTAGAGATTATTGTCAGCCGAACTTCCCGGATCATGTTGGCATAACCAATTTGCCTATTAATGCCAACAATTTTGAGTTGAAACCTGGCCTCATCCAGATGGTTCGAGAAAATACATTTAGGGGTGGTGCCATAGAGGATCCAAACAATCATTTGACAATGTTTTTAGATCTTTGTGGTACTGTGAAGATGAATGGAGTAACTGATGATGCTATTCGCTTACGCCTTTTTCCTTTTTCATTGCAGGATAAGGTAAGGGATTGGTTGAAATCTTTGCAACCAGGCAGTGTTAATTATTGGCAGGAGATGGTTCATGTGTTTCTCACAAAATTTTTCCCACCTGCCAAGACAGCTCAACTTAGAACAAAGATCGGATCATTCAGACAATATGATTATGAGCAATTGTTTGAGGCCTGGGAGAGATATAAGGAGCTTCTAAGGAAATGCCCACAACATGGTTATCTAGAGTGGCTGCAGATTCAGATGTTTTACAATGGACTGAATGGACAAAAAATGACTATATTGGATGCTGCAGCGTGAGGCACTTTATTATCCAAAACACCCGAGTATGCTTACATATTATTGGAGGACATGACAGGCACTAGTTTCCAATGGCCTAGTGAGAGATCGAATGCCAAGAGAGTTGCTGGAATGTATGAAATCGATGAGGTAAGTTCCCTAAAAGCTCAAGTTCAAGCTCTGACTAATGTTGTCTCTAAACTTTCAGGACCAGGAACTTCTTATTCAAAAGAGTTTGTGGCAGCAGCAGATACATATTCTTACTATGAGCCAACCATCGAGCAAGCTCAGTATGTCAATAATAGAAATTTTGGCTACAAGGGAAATCAGCAACAAAGCTCACTACCAACACACTATCATCCAGGGTTGAGGACTCATGAAAATTTTTCTTATGCTAACAACAGGAATGTTTTGCAACCTCCACCAGGTTTTACATCTCAGCCAGCTGAAAAGAAATCCTCCTTTGAGGATCTACTTGGTGCTTTCATCAATGAATCTAGGAGTCGAGCTAGTCAGATTGAAAATCAGGTAGAAGGGATGGAAGTTAGATTGGAAGGAAACACAACTGCCATCAAGAACATGGAGGTGCAGATAGGACAAATGGCATCCACATTGAACACTATGCAGAAAGGGAAGTTTCCAAGTGACATTGAAGTTAACCCATGAGAATATTGCAAAGCCGTCACTTTGAGAAGCGGAAAGGAGCTCCAGGAGACTGAAAAGAAAAAAAAATGGAAGAACCAGTCATCACAACTGAGGAACGGGAAAATAAGGAGGAAGTTGTAAAGAAGGCCACTCCTACTCTACAGGCTGACAAGCCTACTAGTTCTATTGCTTCTAGTCTTCATAACTCTTTACCTTATCCTCAGCGTTTCCAAAAGAAAAAGATTAATGCTCAATTTGCTAAATTTTTAGAAATTTTTAAGAAACTTCACATTAATATTCCTTTTGCAGATGCGCTGAAACAAATGTCAAATTATGTGAGGTTTATGAAGGACATTATGACTAGGAAAAGAAAATTAGAGGCTTATGTAACGGTGAATCTCACTGAGGAGTGCAGTGCAATCCTTCAGCGAAAACTACCATGGAAATTGAAAGATCTAGAGAGTTTTACTATTCCTTGTACTATTGGTAGTTCATCATTTAATAAGGCTTTATGTGATCTTGGTGCCATTATTAATTTGATGCCTTTGTCTATTTTCAGGAAACTTGGTCTTGGAGAGGTGCAACCAACTACAATATCCTTACAGCTAGTTGATCGACCTATCACTTATCCCAGAGGTGTCATTGAAGATGTTCTCGTCAAAGTTGACAAATTCATTTTCCCTGCGGATTTTGTGGTCTTGAACATGGAAGAAGATTTAGAGATTCCTATAATTTTGGGACAACCTTTCCTAGCAACTGGACGTGCTCTGATAGACGTGCAATTGGGTAAGTTGACTTTGAGAGTTAATGAGGAGGCCGTTGTGTTGAACATATCTCGTGCCATGAAATATCCCAAGGAGGTAAGTACATGCCATAGGATAGATGTTGTTGATGCCACTCTAGCTGAAATAAGATCTTTTGTTTCATTTGTTGATGCCCTTGAAAAATGCATGCTCGGTTATGATATTGAGGAAATAGGGGAATTAGATCACGAGGTTTCTTTTTATCATGATGCTCTTAATAGATTACCAATTATTCATGATAAAAATGTTAAAGTTGATGTGATGGAGCTTAATGAAAACATTGATGAACCTGTGAAAGCTCCTGCGCTTGAATTGAAACAATTACCTGCTCATCTTCGATATGCTTTTCTTAGTAAGCCTTCTACTTTTCCTGTTATTATATCTGCTTCTTTGAGCCAAGTAGAAGAGGAAAAATTGTTGAGAATTTTGCGCACTCATAAATCTGCTTTATGATGGTCTATTACTGATATAAAAGGTATTAGTCCTTCGATAGTTATGCATAAAATTTTAATGGARGATACTTTTCGACCATCAGTTGAGCATCAAAGGAGACTAAACCCAGCTGTGAAGGATGTGGTAAAATAAAAGCCGAAGTTTTAAAACTTCTTAAGGCAGGGGTTATTTATGCTATATCTGATAGTTCTTGGGTGAGTCCTGTGCAGGTTGTGCCAAGGAAAGGAGGGATGACGGTAATAAAAAATGACAAAAACGAATTCATCCCTACTAGGACAGTGACTGAGTGGCGCGTGTGCATTGATTACAGAAAATTAAATAAGGCCACCAGAAAAGATCACTTCCCTCTCCCTTTTATCGATCAGATGCTTGATAGATTAGCAGGTTATCCTTACTATTGTTTTCTTGATGGTTATTCAGGTTATAATCAGATCGCGATTGCTCCTGAGGACCAAGAGAAGACGACATTCACATGTCCTTATGGTACCTTTGCCATTAGGCGAATGCCATTTGGGTTGTGTAATGCCCCTGCTACATTTCAACGATGCTATTTTTTCTGATATGGTTTAGGACATCATGGAGGTTTTTATGGATGATTTTTCTGTTTTTGGTTCTTCATTTGACACTTGCCTCCATAATCTTTCTTGTGTTTTGCAGCGTTGTCAAGAAACTAACCTTGTTCTGAATTGGGAAAAGTGTCATTTTATGGTCATAGAAGGGATAGTTTTGGGGCATAAGGTTTCTGAGAAGGGATTGGAAGTTGATAGGGCTAAAATTTCAGCGATTGAACAACTTCATCTCCTAATGAATGTAAAAGGAGTTAGGAGTTTTTTAGAACATGCAGGATTTTATAGGCGCTTTATTAAAGATCTTTCAAAAGTTGTAAAACCTCTATGTAATCTTCTTGAAAAAGATGCTCCTTTTCTTTTTACTGATGATTGTTTGTTAGCATTTAATATGTTAAAAGAGAAACTGACTTCTGCACCTGTTATTGTAGTTCCTGATTGGAGTCAACCTTTTGAGATTATGTG
>NW_019104551.1:834677-851338 GCF_001995035.1 Momordica charantia
CAATTTTCGGTCATTTGTGGCTTATTTACGTGCATAACTGATGTTTTTATAGGATCAAGCTATTAGAAAGAATTGAAGCATAAGCGATCAATTGAGGGAAACTAGAACGAAAAAGAGGAGCTTGATGAAACCACATCGGCACCGCAGCGCCATCATTTAGTGCCATGGCACGCCTGCAGGTTAGAATTGGTAGCAAAATCCCGAAGAAGCAGCGCTAGTACACAGCGCCATGGCGCCCTGCAGACGAAACTTGGGCTCTTTTCCTCGATGATAGCGCCGCAGCACTGTATTGTAGCACCATGGCGCTACGAACTTGCATGTCCATCACAAATCTGGGACGGCGCCATGGCGCTGTAGCGATGCCCTAACTTAAGAGAAAGATGAGTGTGTCGTTTTAAGCACTTTTGGGGGATTCTCACATGGGGGTAATGGATTTTGTAGAGGATGGGCTCGAGGTTTGAGGCAAGAAGGCTGAGGAGAAGATTTTCGAGGGCTCGTGATCGAGGAGATTGAGTCGGGGACGGTCAATCGACACTACGACTTTAGTTTCTCTCATTTCCCTTATCTTTTTTAGATTTATTATGAAATTCTTTGTGGGATTTTATTGTATTTTCGTGAACATGAGTAGCGAATCTTCTTGTTCTAGGGATTGACATAGCCGTTGGATTTATTAACATTTATCTTAATTGATTTGTTTTTAATCTATTTATGCATTTATTTGCTTAATGCTTTTAATCTCTTGATCATGGATTAATTGTTGCTAAATCTGAATCTTATGCTCGGGATAGGTGGTTTAGTTTGGAACCTGAATGCATGACTGAGGTAGTTCTAAGATCGGGAGATTTAGAATTATCTTAGAGGTTGTTAAAAGATTAAGACTTAAGGCCCTGCTTGTTAATGAAACTAGATAGGGATATTGGTTTCTTAATAAGTGGAAGAATTAATTGTGCTCGGGAGAGACTTTTATGATTCTTKATTTCTTGACTTATAGATTAATTGCATACTCAATCTCGGCAGGTTTAATTTGTCCGCTTGTAGATTCAATTGGTGAAATCATTTCCCTAGGACCCGTTCTCCATAAGAATTTTCTTAGAGTCTTTTTATTCACTTTGTTATTTTATCTTTTGTGTGTCAAAAGAAATTCCTGATTGTTTCTCTAGATAAAATTGGACATTAATATTGGTAGTACTTGAGTGACTAGAAACCCAATCCAGTGGACGATCTTGGTAATTACTTACCACCTTTATTAAAACTTGACCCGTAC
The DNA here is from genome assembly GCF_001995035.1 of Momordica charantia. Next base: position 835,942 of record NW_019104551.1, read on the forward strand.
ACTTGCGGTAAACAATTTCTGCTACACGTGTCAGACAATATTTTCATAGAAAACTACACTTTGAAATTGAAGAATTGAAAGAGAGGTCATTTACATTAAAAAAGGGAACTGTAACAATATTCTCATAAAGAACTACAATTGGAAGCCAAAATTAAAAAGGGAGCCTTATATTAAAAAAGTGGGTTGCAGAAACATGATCGTTAGGAACTATTTTGAAGTTAAAGGCAAGAAAGAAAATTTTTATCAAAGATTTTAAGCTAATCTCAAAGAATGGGCGAGGTAGATGAGAATGGGGAGTTACGCAACCAATTCTCAAAGTTATTTGTCGAAAGAAATTGGATGACTACTACTCTTCTATATATTTGATTGTAATCTCTTACCCAAATCTTCAATATATAAAAAAAATATATATCAATCCTTATTATTCCTGAGATTTGACCAAATATCCATGAACTCTTGGTTTTTTTTCTTTAAAAATGAAGCCTGCTGACTTTTAATCATCGTCAAGCTTTATTGCAAAATCATGATTTCCACCCTCCATTGCTCCTAATGTTAAATTTCTTTTCTTGAATCTAACCTTCTTGCCAGTTACAAGACTGAGTTTATGAAGCAGTTTAATCAAGCAAGATGTATAATGTTATGAATTACTTTTGATAGTTTTTTGATCTAGCCCATGAGATACATCTAAAAAAGAACCCCCACCAACCTAATATGGTTGAGAAATTACCTTGATCTCTTATTAAGTGAAGGCATTCATAAAAAATAATAAAAAAAAAAGTAAAAGCAAAAAAAAAGGAAAAAGAAAAATAGTTGACAGGATTCCTTTGATGTCAACATTACTGTTTTTMTTTGCTAAATATTTGTAAATAAGAAGGATAAGAGTAGACTTAGGACAATATATTTACCAAATATAGAAAAACTTCTTGTTCTTTCAACCATATTTTCACAAATCATGCATTCACATCACTTGCATATATATTCTTCAAGAAATAAATTGTTTCCATATCACTGTTAAATATTGAAAATACATATATCATGCATTCATATAGCGCTATGCATTCGGAGTTACATTCATTAGTTGTGCCAAAGTAAATATGGATATCATGCATAAATAAATATGCATTGTGCATTCATAGTCACATTCCATTATTTGAGCTAAAACAAAAATGAGTATCATGCTTACATATTGCATCTATCTAGCTTTCAGTAGACATATACATTATTGCATCATGTAATGAAGGTTTCGTTGGTTACGAAAAATAAAAAACAGATCATATGTTGTCACACATTTTCAAGTAATAAAAATAAATAAAAGGGAACATCATTTCTCATTAGTGACATTGGGGCAATGCACATTTGTAGATGCACTCGTCATTCTTGTAAACATCATTTGCGATAAGTACTGCATACTACCATTGGAAGTTCGCACTTGCATGAACAAGTGATTTTTGTTAGTCTTATCGTCATGCGTCAAGTGTAAATCTCATACATTTAGGGAAGTTTAGGAGGATTTCTAATCCTTATAAGATGGAAAATTGCATTTTAATATGTTGAAGCTCGTTTTCTACCTCACACGTGACACATCCTAATTGGAAGAGAAAAACACGTTCGACTGTCTACCGAGTCGACGCCCGTTATTTGGTTTGGTTCCTATTATTTGTTTGAACCGACCTAGATGTGTCTTGCTCAGCCACATATTCCGAAAAACTCCACGACAGCACGACGTGATTCACGCTTACCTTAAAGAGTCGCTGAGGCCCTGTCGGGTGTCGGAGACCTTGTCTATATATAGAAATCATTTGCTTCTATCCCAAATACGCGAACACTGTATTTTGTCTCAAATACAACTTAGATTTTTCCTGACTTGGCCATCAGAATGTTTTCTCTTGCAGGTCTCCTGCTCAGCACGTTTTAACTCATCCTCAATGTCATCATTTCGTCTAAGCCGAGTTCACAAGTTTGGTCATTTTTGTGATCAAACATTTATCTTTAGTTAAATCGAACCTGATCTAAGTCGAGGTCGAAGCTTGTGTTAAAGCCAGGTCTGTTGCATTTTCTCTTTCGTTTAAATCGAACCTAATCCAAGTTGAGGTCGAAGCTTGTGTTAAAGTCATACCTATTGAATTTTCTCTTTCGGTTAAATCGAATCTGATCCAAGTTGAGGTCAACGCCTGTGTTAAAGCCAAACTTGTTCTAAAATAAGATTTCATTAAATGAATTATTTTGGAAAAAAGAGTAAAAGATTGAGTGAATAAGTTTTGTTTTAAAATAAATTGAGTTTCTTTAAATAAAGAAAATTGTTTAATAATAAATTCTTTAAAATAAAGTCTTTTTTAGAAAAGAAATAAGATTTATTACTTTAAAAGAGAAAATTAAGTTTACCTTAGGGTGTGGTAAGAGCTGTAGGTGTTGACAACTGCAATCCAAATTCGAGCCTTCATGTGCCATGAAGTTTTTTTTTTATATTTTTTATTTATCATTCTTTTTTTTAGCTCCAATGACGAAGGTTGGAATTATTCAATACTCTCGAGGTGATATCTTTTTTTATAATGACTTTTATACCACTCATAATTGTTAATTAATATTTTATCGTAAAATATGAATTAATAAATTTAAGATATTTAAAATAAAAACACAAAAATATTGTTGTGTTAGACCAAATAATATAACAGAATAATTTAAGACAAAATTTGGTAACCGTTTTTAAAACGGGTTTTGTAGGGTGCTAACATCTTCCCTACGCTTAATCGACTCCCGAACAAAAAATTTGTTTTTCGCAGATTGTTTTTAGTTTTAGGTGACCAACCACACCTTGTGGATAGTTGGTGGCGACTCTAAACCCTTATCTCGTAAGAGATCCTTCAGGGGTTGACGTCGGCCACTCCGCGTCGCGATGACGTTGCGACACATTTCACTTCTCTTTACTCATATAACGCCTAAGGCTCATGATTTATACCAAGATTTGGAATTCGGATTCGGCACCTAATTCTAGCATTCCCTTACATCCCCTATGACCAGGCTGCACCACTATCCCAAGATTGCTCCAAGCCCAACATGTTTAACTTTGGAGTTATGATTGAGCTACTGAAAAAGAAGGTACACCTTGTTAGTATAGGTAGTAACTATCAATTCTTTTAAGTCTTTCTTAATCACGCTTCCATTATTTTCAAGAACCTTCTTATTCGGATATGGTATCGATTCATTCATGTACCCCTCCTCTCTACTCGGGTGCCACAACTCATTTCTTTTTTACTACCGTTCATTACTTTTCTATTTCTTATTCATATTTTTTATTATTTAACTTTTATTATTAATTGCTTCGGTTTCACCTTTCTCTCCACACTCCCAATTATAAATCTTGAAGTTTTCTAAGTAATAATCTAAAGATTTTTATTTTTATAATTTATAAATATATATAATTGTTTTCCATCATAATTATGAATATTTATAATTTCCTTTTATTGAAAAATATATATTTATATGAATTATGATTCAATTTTATGTATATATAGTTATGTATTGATATAAAATAAATTTTGAGAATGTTAAACTTAAATAAATTAATTTTTTTTTATAAAAAATAATTACATTTCAACATTTGATTCAATTCAATTAATTAAATAGGAAAAAAAGGGGCACTTGCAATTATGACAAAAAAAAACACATTTAGCATCAACATTTAAATTTTACTAATATGGCAAACGTTTAAAACAAGTAGAGACCCAAATAATAAAATGTCAATGGATCTATCCAAAACTTGATATATCTGCAATATGTATGTGCTTATTTACCTTTAATCTATCATATTGATGAACTATAATATTTGTGTGCTCATATATCACTGACATATGTCTGATATATACTTCTGATATATCTGCTATATGTATGTGTTGATCTACCTTATTGATAGACTTTTAATCTATCATATTGATATAACTATGATATTTATGTGCTGATATAACACCAATATATGTGTGATATATACTTTTAATATGATTATCTAACTCTCATATACTTTTGATATACTTGCAATATGTAAGTGTCTTAATCTATCTTATTGATTTACCAATTATTTACTATTTATTTAACATTGGTTTACTATTGATATACCTTATGAAATAATGCTATTATTTACTATCAATTTACCACTAATATTCTATTTATTTACTAATATATCTACTAACTTCTTTTTTTTTTTTTTAGGTTGCAACAATGATGTAAATAAGAAAAGAAAAGCTAAAATTATGTAGACAAGGTTGATGTGGACCTTACATGTTCAAAAAGACATATTAAACTAACATCAAAAGTCTTGTCTTTACAAAAGCAAAAGGCCAAGATACCACCCCAGAGATATGACAATCACTAAGAAAGATGACTTAAATATTATTTCTCAAATAGAATGAAAATCTGTATGTAATACAATGTCTTTTAAATTTTTMCGTTCAAATTATAATACAATGTCTTTTAGATTTAAAACTTGAATATCTACTTCTAGTTTTTTATGTCCAATTATAATATAATTTCTTTTAGATTTTGAATGATATGACAATGAGCTTGTTTATATATATCTGCAACATGTATGTTTCTCATAAAATGAGAAATAGGAACAAGAAACAGGAAACAGAAACGTTACCAAACGAGCGCTTAATTACTCCTTACCCCAAACACAGACTTCAAAACTCCAAGTTTAATAACTCTTCAACTCGAACATAGACTAAATAACTCCAAACTAATTAACTTCTCATATTTACTCCCCATATTAAACAATTTTAGATTAAATAACTCCAAACTTAATATATCATTGTGACAAACATCCCCTAAGTGTGTTTGTTATCATCAAACATTAATTAATCAACCTATATTAAGGTTAAAAAAGCCAACATTCTTGTGAAGGAGCGACAACTGTTAAAGGAAAAAGAGATTGACTGATGTATGGTTCATCAACTAAAGAGCCACTTATCACATGACCTCTCGATGAGAATGATTCCATCATTATGAACCTATCTTTCGAGAATATGTGTTTAGTTGTAATGATCTTGCCTTAAAGATTATCAGTATTGGAACTATCAATACTGATGTATGATGTATGATCTTGCATTGAAGATTGTCAGATTGGCTGATGTATGGTTCATCGACTAAAGAGCCACTTATCACTACAATAATTTTGTGCTTTACCAATACCTTTTAAATCATCGGACAAAATAATATTGCCCGACTAAACATTGATAGTCTGGAGTTTTCCCGACGAATAATAGAAACCGTCTGGAGTAACGTATTACTTTTAACGGATTTCCAAATCGACACTTTGTTGGTGGTTTGCCGAATATCCTTCATGAGACATTGCCATTATATTCCAAAAATGCACAGTTGGGGTAAGAGTAAACATCATGATGGAAATATTAAACACTTGTGGGACGTCCCAGAAGTAGAAAACCTTGAAAATGATGAAGTAGAGTTGTTAGAGGTAAATGTGGTATTGCAGTCGATGAAACTATCACAAATAGGTCTTATTGTAGAGATGACACGAGTCCCACTATTGTTGATCGACAAGTCATTTAAGAACAACTAAATACAAGTAGACTATCAACCAAGGATGATGATTTTATAAACTACGAAGAGGAAGATATTAAAGATTCTAATGCTAATAGTTCAGAAACTTTAGAAGCGAATGACTTTGAAAGTGATTAAATACATAGCGTGAATAAGTATTTACTTTTGCAATGTTTTTATGTTTTGATAATGTTTGTAATATGTTTTCATAGGTATGATTCCAACTACTAAAAGCTTGGCAGACAATATATTCAAGGAGGGGCAACGACCGGAAAAGTTGGGAGACGAATCCCAAGACATCCCTTCCAGTTAGTATACTTCAACATTTTGTTTTGGTTCCTATTTATCATCCATACTTAACTATATTACTTTTTCAGGTACCACTACTCCTACTAAGGGAAGAGATGTAACTCTGGAATTGGACAGGGAAATGGCGGAGATGGGAAAATCGACATTATAATAGATGAGGCCCTAAGGAAGCCAATATGCAAGAATACTACACATATGTCAAATTCTATTGGGTCCATAGTCCGAGAGAATTTTGACCCATTGAAGTACACCTATTGGAAGCAGGCACCAAAGGTCGATAGGATAAAAGCTAGAGATTTCGTACTGGTAAGTTATTTATTTTCATATGTTAAAATGATATAACATAAATTTACTCCATACACTTTGTTTTTGTAGAATTGGTTCAAATTGAACGTATCACACGAAGCAATAAGAAAGTATGTTTATAATGAGCTACAATCAATGTTTAAGGAGTACCAAGGCAGATTTACATGTCCATTAAAAAAAGTGGACCTCTTGAGGTAGCTTGTGAGAAGTCTCATGTATGACTTGAGAAGCTGGATGACTAGTATCAAATGGGTACAGAAATATTTTTTCCTTCTTACAACTTCTTTAGATTCATTGCTAATCGCCCATTGCAAAATTTTATCAGAGCAAGTTAGAGAAGTCAAAGAAGAGCAGGGCGGAGCTCCCCTACAACCATCAGGCAACCCAAACTAGTATTTATATGTCGTTCGTACTTACACGTATCACGACTAACTATTTTAAATGACTTATTTAATTAATGTCAAATGTAGAAAGAACACCAGAGCGTCGAGATCGGCCCCATATAAATGTTTAAGGAGATGAGGCATCATCCAAATAATGGTTGGTAGATCCTGAAGCATAAACGACCTATGTAAGTTTTATTTCCTCGATTTTGCTTAGAGAGTACCTGATATTAAAATATTATGACGGAAATGCACAATTGGCATAAAAGTAACAGTTTCTTAGCAAGAAAGTTGTTTTTTTAAGATGCAAATGAAGGGGATGTAAATCCTAGAGCGGAAGCAGTAGAACGCATTCTTGAATTTCTTTTGAAATTTAAAACACATAAAAATTTAAAACAGGGAAGAAATGTTGGATTTTAGCTTTGAAGACTCTTTTTCATGTAATCCCGATGCAACACCAATTGATCTTCCTCGCTATGTCTCTCAGTCGAGAATTCGGATTGTTGGATCCAATTGCAACGGATCGAGAGAGTAAGAGAGTTATGAGATTTTTTTATCTTTTTTCCTTTATAGAGTTCAACCTACTGTTATATTTATAGAGAGAGAAAATCTATGATCATTAGGATATATTATCCTTTTGGATATATGATATCTTCTCTTGAATTTAGGGGAAATCCCAAGAACATCAACATATCTTCTTCTTTTTATTTAATTAATAATAAATAAATTAATTAAATTCAATTAATTAATTTAAATCTTAATATTAAATAAATAAGTAACAATTAATTATTTTTTTATTAAATATCACATATTTAATTAAAACTATATATTTGAATCATCTCTCTTGTATAACCTTTAGTTTTAATATGAATTCATATTAATTATTTGAATCCTATTCAAATATTTCTCTCATAACATATAGTTTAATTATTGAATCTTTATTAAAAAATACACTATATATGTAATGTATCATCATATACATTATATACATTCCTTGATACATGTAAATAAATTTTTAAAGAATTAGACCAATTGGTTCAATAAGAATTTATAGTGGTTGTCAGATACACACAAAACATGGCCTTGATACATATTCTCTTGTAATTAAAAGAGCTACTGTTAGATATCTAATCACGTTTGTAGCTATTCATAGCCTATTTATACATCAAATTGATGTAAAAAATAACATCTCTTAATGTCGATTTAGAGGAGGATATTTTTATGATGACCTAAAAAGCTTTGTTAATACTAATCAAGAGAATAAGGTATGCAAGCTTTAAAATTCTTTTTATAGCATCAAACAAGCTCTTAAAGTACTTTAGTATGTTTCGCTTAAAGTTATTTGGAGTTGATAGTGTGATTATAATATTTACATATATGTTGATAACATGCTTATTTTGTACAAATTTAAATGTCATTAATTAGGCAAGTTGTCTTTTATGTTCACATTATTAGCTCTCTGAAACGAAATGACTAGTCCAAATGTTACTCAATGGATGACAACAACACAAAAAGAAATAGAAGCTCTTGATAAGAATAAGACATGGAAACTTGTAACGCTACCACGAAGGGAGAATGCTAATTAGTGACAAGTACGTGTATAAGATCAAGCGTAATAACGATGATCAATTGGAGTGGTATCGTGCAAGATTGGTGGTAAAAAGATATGCTCAAAAAGGTGGTGAACTAGCCAGTAGCTCTATTTACTACTTTTAGAATAGTCTTGGCAATGTGTGTTACATTTGACTTACAACTAGAGCAGTTAGATGTTAAAAAACCGCTTTTCTCCATGCAGATCTTCAAGAAAAAATTTATATGCTTCAACTAAAAGGTTTTGAAGTAAAAGGAAAAGAAAACTTTGGTTTGGAGGTTTAACAAATCTCCTTACGATCTTAAACAGGCATTGAGGTATTGACATAAGAGATTTAATTCCTTCGTCATTAGCCTGAATACAACTGACTTAATTCATAACCTTGTGCATATTTCAAGATATTTGGTGAAAAAGACTTCATTGTCTTGTTGTTGTATGTTAACGACATATTGGTAGTAGATCCCAAGAAAGATTTTATCGAAAAATTGTGTTTGTTTTAGTCTTTATACTTTTAAAACATTCATTTTGGTATTCTTACTTTAAAAAAGTGACCAACTTGGTCTCAATATATTTGTCAAATTTTAACACAAATTTTATACACAATTGAAATCCTTGAACACAAATTTATAGCTACATTTCAAGAAATTTAATAAGTGCAATGTTACGCTGAAAATGAAAAGAAAGGTATAAAATAGTCTTCCTTCAARAGTACGAAAACCAAAATAAATATTTCAAAATGAACAAAACTTCCCAGCAAAGAGACCAAAAAGAAAGTTTTAGAATTACAATAACAAACRGTGGGGAAAAGTTATCAAAATTCAAACATTTTTTTTAAATATACTTATGTTTTGTTGTGAATTGACAAAAATACCCTTGACGGATGAGTCTTTGGAAACCAGACAGATGCCAACTGTCTGCAGATTTTTTTAGCTGCAGAGCTGGCCTTAACATGTTCTCCTCCCAATTTCCAACTTCTGATAATTGCTTTTGCATTTTTCTTTTCTTCTCTTTTCAAATCAATTGACATTTCTCTCTCTTTAGTACATCAAAAAGCCGTTTAAAAAAAATTTACTTTCCATTCAAATCTCTAGTTATTATTCACTAATTTCCAATTACTGCCTTTTTCTTGTCTCTCTTCATTTCCCTTTTACACAGATTAGATTCTTCTCTCCTTCCACTCAAACTTGTTCGCTGGCCATTACTCTCACTTTCCCTTTTGTCTTAAATTCCCTTATTCTCTCTCTCTATAAACTTTCCAAAGCAATGAATCAAAAGAAAAAAAAAAAAACAACTGAGTCTCTTTTTGTGATTCCATGATTGAGCTTTTGGCAAACTCAAAAGATTCTTCCTTCCCCTTCTGGGTTTCCTCTTTCCCTTGTGTTTCTCAATAAAATAGAGAGAAAAAAAAAGGGAAAAATGAAGGCAGCAGCAACAAAGGCAGAGGTTAGCAAAATGGTTTCAAGTGAGAAAATGCAGCAGAGAGAGAGAGTTTCAGAGTTGGAAATTAGGCCAGGAGGAATGCTGGTTCAAATGAGGGATTTTGATCAAAGTCTCTCAATTCCCACCATTAAAGTCAAGGTCAAATATGGCTCTTCTTACCATCATATTCAAATCAGCTCTCATTCAAGCTTTGGTAAACCACACCTTTCTTCTTATAGTTCTATTCAATCTCTCAAATGCTTGGGATTGAATGGGCAAAATCTTTGATACATATGATAGAGTTTTGGAGGTGGATTTGGGTTCTATATTGTACATGCATCTTGAAAAGTTGGGAAAAAATTTCTGGCATTTGTGTTTTGATTGATTTTGAAAGGAAAATCATTCGTGTTTGGATTCAAACGGTAGACAACATCATACTATTGTAAAAACTATAGAGAAACTCGTTGGATAGAGAAATATTGTCTTTTGAGTGTAGAATCCAGAAGTGTATATAAGTCCAAGTAGATGTTATCATGCCGTTGTAAAGATATAGAAAGAGTCATTAGCGTTATGGGGTAAAATAAATTGACTTTTCGGTAGAATCCAAAAAGTAAAATCATCCGAGTACACATGTTTAAAGTGGACAATATCATATTATTGTAAAAATCTAGAAAGACAGCTTGTTGTTGTTGCAATTAGATGAAGAAATTGTCTTTTGAGTGGTCTGAAAAGCAAAATCATTCGGGTTTATGTCCACGTATCGTACTACATATTGTAGTAATAGTTGGATGAATTTGATGTTGTTGGGCAATTTTGGTACAAATAGGATGGAGAATAGGGATTAAAGGGTGCTGTGAAATAAATCAAAATATGCATAATTTTTGACAGGTGAATTGAAGAAGTTGTTGGCAGAACCAACTGGGTTCCACCCAGAAGAGCAAAAGCTAATATACAAAAAGAAAGAGAGGGATTCAAAGGCCTATCTAGATGTGGCAAGAGTCAAAGATGGCTCCAAAATTGTGTTGGTTGAAGACACTTTAAGCAGGGAAAGAAGATGCATTCAAATGCTAAAGAATGCTAATTTTGAAAAGTCTTCTAAGTTGCTAAAACAAGTGAACTTTGAAGTCAATAAGCTCTTTCAAGAGGTAATATGCAAGTTTTCTCCGGTTCAAGTACTATTTTGATTCGTGTACTTTCAATTTTAGTTTATTTTGGTCTTTATAGCTAAGGTCTATTTTTATTCTTATACTTTCAACTTTTATTATTTTCATTTTCATTATTTACTTTCAAAACATTTGCTTTTATTCTTTTCCTTTTAATATGGATCATTTTGGTCATTTCATTTTCATTTCTATCTCATTTCTTTCAATTACAACTTTAATATAACACTTTCTCTCACTAAATTTTTGAAACATTTTGGTCACTAAATTGTATTAAAATTTGTGTTAAAATTTTGTAAATAAGACCAAAATTATCACTTTTTAAAAGCATGTGGATCAACATGAACAAAATACAAAGATCAAACCAACTTTTTGAAAGTACAGGACCAAAATAAACTAAAGTTAAAAATACAAGAGTACAGGATTTAAACCTTTTTTTCCTTTTACTATTTTCCATTTCTTTGGAGGGTTGAAATTTTTTCATGGGTTTTCAAAAGGGGGTTTTTTTTTTTTCAATAATNTTGAAGTGAGAGCTTGTAACGAAGGGAGAGTTTCAGAAAAGGAAGTGGAGAATTTGACTGAAATGCTTATGAGAAAACTGATTGAATTGGATGAAATTGATGCTGTGGGAGACCTGAGATTGCAGAGAAGAGAACAGGTAATGAAACATTGACTCCATTTCATGTTCATTTTCTAGGCATTTCATAAGCTAATATACAAAACTAACGGTAATTTTGAAAAAGTGACCAATTTGACCCCTATTTACAAATTTTTGATAAATATTATATACACAATGAAAATTCATTAACAAGTTTATGGTTACATTTCAAATAATTCAGTAACATGTTAACATTATGATCGAAATAAATGAGATAAAAATAAAAATAAATTACTAAAATGATCACGTTTTTAAAGTACAATGATCAAAATAAATGTTTTGAAAGTATATAAATTAAAATGAACAAAAATTAAAAATATAGAGACAAAAAATAAAGTATATTTCCAAAGTATAGGTGTCAAAATGAACAAAAAAAAATGTGAAACACAGGGATGAAAATAATATTTAAACCTATTTTTATGTTTTGTTTTTTAAAAAATATAATAACAATTAGTTTTCACTTTTTTAATTACTTTTTAAAATCTTGGCAAATTTCGGAACCAAAAACAGATATTTGAATATATTTTTTCCATAATAAAAAATAAAAAAGCTTAAATTTTGACTAAGATTTTTAAAGAATTTTTAAGACTAAATTACAAAATAAAGAAAATTAACTACAAGTATACTTTTTAAGAATACAAATAAATAAAAAAATAATAAAAAAACACACAAACACAAAAACAAAAAAACAAAAAACAAAAAAGAAATAAATCCCAAAATAAAATCATAATCAAATGGATTTTTTTTTTAAATTTGTTTTGTTTCTTATTCTTACAAGTAAGACAAAAATCTGTCTAGTCATTTCTTATTCTGTCTCCTCTTTACTAAAACTAATAGAATATACATATGTTTGGTAGAAATTCTTTCACTTTCTAATTTTTGTAAAGAAATAAAAACCTTACTTAAAAATCAATTTTATTAAAAAAAAGAAATATAGATAATTGAATGTTCTTTTAAAATCGGTTGAAATATTAGTTTGGGTACTATAGTTTCAAAATTTTATTTTTGCCTCTATACTTTTAAAAGATTTGTTTTATACTCTGTAACTTTTAGAAAGCGATCATTTTTATCCATTCATTTTAGTTTTCAATTTTATTTTTTCTATCACAATTTCAACACAACACCAAACTCAATATATTTCTTGAAATATAATAACCATGACTTTATATTAAAGAGTTTTCGATATGTATAGAATTTATGTTGAAATTTTGAAAATATGGACGAAAATAGACACTTTCCAAGAGTATAGATGCTAAAATGAACATTTCGAAAATATATGAACTAAAATGAACTAAAGTTAAAACTATAGAGACCAAAATGAACCAAAATTAAAAGTACATAGAACAAAATAGTATTTTAACCTTTAACCTTTCGATTTCATTTCTTACCTACAATTGTGAACCAAAATTAAACGAATTAGTTATTTGAACTATTAAAAGAAAAAGAAATAAGATACCAAAATTTGTCTATGGAATTGGTTGACAATTTTAATAATCTTCTGGAAAAAAAACACACACACAGAAACAAACACACTTCTCATACATTTATAATCACAAATTTTGATAATTTTATCTTCTTTTCTTTTCTTTTTTTTTCTTTTGTTTTAATTGAGAAAGGTGAGGGAAGTTCAAAAGAAAATTGAAACTCTTGATATGATGAAGCTGCAATACATTGAAGGAAACTCAAATGGTGTTATTTCCACCAAAAAGGGAAAGCAGAGTTTGGAGCCAAAGCAGAAGCAGAGGCAGAAGGGTGTGAGAATATTGAAGGAAGAAGCACTAAGGAATTCTGAATCAGTGGTAGTCACAACAAAATGGGAAACTTTTGATTAGCAATATATATCATCATCACATTTAAAAATAAAAAAAAAAGTAATATGTAAATTATTAATTAAATCATACAAAACTTAATACATAAAGAGAGCTAAAATATATACTTTCTTTTGCTTATTATTATTTTAGAGAAATTCGTGTGGTATATGTTTCCAAGAAACGTTTGATTCTTAGTAGATCGCATATACTTCGAGTACATACTGTAGGGTTAACGTAATATTTGTATTCTTTTTTCGAATTCAACATGTAGGTGGAGATTCGAACTACCTCTAATCTTCTTGTCGATGATATATTTTCATTAGTTGAGCTAGATTTAAATGAGTACATTTGTTAATTCAATCTGTAGAAAGAGTTTCAAATACAGCATATATGGGGTTATATACCTATTTTAAGATGACATCTAATAATTTACCACTTTAATTTTAATATGGATTGCTCGATAGCTCAAGAGTCAAACACTCTACAAGATAGAATAATCAAACTTACTTGGATGTTCATGCAACTAAAAAGACGTGAAATTACAAAGGCTCAAGAAGTTCTCTTGATTAACTTGAACGGTGGAAAAGTTCAAAAGCTAAATTAATTAAAAAAAAACTAATAATCTACCGAACAACTTAATGACAAGAATTTTAGATAACCTCTGACTAAACCTAAATGCCAAAACTGCATAGAAAATATTTTTAAATAAAATTGTATCATAATTTGAAGTCTTGCGCTATTCATATCATGTTCTTCCAATACATACACCATCAAATTTATGTGTACGGGGTAGTATTTTAAATGAAGTAATTCATTTGATCTTATTTATGAACAAATGTTTGTTTGATCACGAAAATGATCAAGGGACTTTTCAAACTCAACGAAATGAAACATCTGAGTAGCTAAAGGAAGGGAAATCAACCGAGACCTCGTTAGTTATCCGACCCAACCCCAGAGTTTCGAATGGCCGGCATGCTTTGGATGGTAGAACGGGGAGAGGGCGAGTCGTGCCCATTCTCTCTCTAGGCACAAGTAGGAACATCAAAATGAAAGACCGAGCGCCATATGTACTGAGATTGTTCAAGAGACATGGTCCAAGCTCGGGGAAGAAATCAATGCAAATTCAAAAGAGCTCGTAATTAGAAAGAGGGGGCTTTAAGTTCTTAGGAAGAGCCGTACGAGGYAGCTCACGTACGGTTCGGGAGCCGAGCGGTGCCATTTAGCTGTTGGAGTACGAGCATTAGGAGATTAGGACTCAGGTCATGGCATTAGAAGATTAGGAAAATGCTCTTTTGAACGAATCTTATGAATAATCGGAATGCTTTCAATGGCCATAAGTGGAATGCAGCTGTTGCACCAAACGTTGGTGGTTGTTTCTCCTGTGGTTGCTCACCCTCCGAATCTTCTGACCGCGTCTCGATCACAAAGCTCGAACTTCAGATACCAATGTATGAAGGACCTGCAAAATAGAGTTAGCACTTCGACACTCAAGTCAGTACACTGATCTATACTCGAGAGAGAAAATAGTTTTATGTACCTGGCGTGAGAAACGAGGATCTCTATTTATAGAGGTTAGTGTTTGCTTCCTCACAACTAGGCGAAAATTGGTGCAAGTATACACCAAAACAATCCGTTGTAGTATAAAAACAAGGTCGTCTCCATAGGGATTACAATTTTACTTGAAATAGTAAATAAGAATACCAAAAAGTAAAATAAAAAATAATTTGTTTAGAGTGGTATGGATGCTGTAACAGTAAAATGAGCAAGAATAGAAATATTTTACGATTTTGCTTTAGAGCATCCGAAAACGGAAAACAACAGAAAAAGCGAAAAAGATATGTTATGAAGGTAAATCGAGGGAGAATCACTCAAATGCTCTCACTCACGTCTAGCTATGCTCTAGTAAACTCAAGATACTGAATGCCCAAACCGACATGGCTCTCTCCCAAGATACCCAAACATGTTTAACCCCAACTCCCGTTGTAGACTAAACAAGCAATACGAACAGTTTATAGGCACGAAAGGGTGAGTTTCATCCTGAGTACTCACCATTCTACTTCAAATAGAGAAATCTTACGCAAATAGAGGCAAACACGCAACACAAGGACTTTCTCAAGCCTCAAGTGAGCATAGCAAACCAATAATGTTGGCAAAACAAAATCAGTACGATGAAAGAATAAAAACACCTCTATTAAATCAGCATAAATATA
>NW_019104551.1:855921-873671 GCF_001995035.1 Momordica charantia
GAACATGCTTGTTTGATTGGTCACCAAACTTGTAGAGTGTTTCCGACCTCGAGCATAGTGAGTATTCTGTCTGCTCAAGGTAATGACTGCAAAGGTAATCCATCTAACCCTTAGTCTTTCGGGTTGAAACCACTTATACAATTGGATTCAAGTAGCTTGTGACTCGAGTATTTCATATGCTTAAGTTATCGCGTATCATTTGGTATCAGAGTTGAGACTTTAGATTGGTATGTATGTTATTTTCTTGTCTTTAAATTTCAGTCTTTGTCTTTACTTTCCTCTTATTCGAAAACCATAAAAAGATCATCCTTGTTCTTGTTCTTCCTCGTGCTACTTTTGATCTATCATTCTTGCATAAGAATTTTTTATTTCGAAAATTACTTTAAAGTGCATAAATCTTGTTTGTTTGTGTTCAGCATTCAAAAAGCATGCCAACAAATCAAGTTTAACTTTAATCCAAGTCCTGAAGCCAAAAGTTATCAAATTTTCTTCAAACCGTAGAATTTGAGAGAAACCTATAGAGAGCAAAAATCTGATAGCCGACTTTAAACCACCATAACTTTTTGCTTCAAAGTCCAAATTAAGTAAAATTGGTGTCATATGAAAGACCTCTGAGTTAACTTTCCAGAGAGATCGGAATCGATAATTTTGAATATAAGTCTGAAAGTTATCAAATTTTTAGTGAGCACTGTTTCTGGAAAAATCCAGCAGCAGCCAAGAGTCCCATGTACCAATTTTGACGATTTATATCTCACTGACCTTTTTATTGATTATAGTCAAATTAGATGCCAAACTAAAGGTATTTGAAAGAGCTTTCCATAGACATAAATATTGTAGTCATTCAAGGTCTGCAAAAAAAAGTTATCGGCGATTGAAGAGAACGTGTCCAGACAAAAACTTTCTATATTTGGAGCTGGACGATTTCGAAAAATTTCTTTGGGCAATCAAATCTCGTCCAAATCAATTTATTTTTTGCAAGTAATCCTATTACTGTTAAATCTTTACATTAAAATTATTTTGGGATTATTTTGTCAACATAGAACAACCCTAAAGAATGAGGACAGCCGCTAACATCCCCTGGGCCACCAGAGAAAGTAAATAGTGCAGCCCCAGATTTTTTTTGAGAGAGTAGCCCCTCTAAACGTCTTCAAACCCATTCGGCAACCCACATACGTTAAGTACACTCATTGTACTTTCCTTTTCCATTAGTTTGAATCTCATCTGAGCCGAATACAACATGCACCCCTCACCCAAAATCACCTTCTCTTGTCGCAAAGTCCACTGTTTTTGTTGGTAAGTTACTTTTTGTGTGTGCTTGACTACGAATTGAATTTTGTACATCTTTTTAAGTTAATTTTTGTTTTCTTAAATTTTTATTGCATAGTCTTTTCATTGTTGTGCTTTGACTTCAATTTTGCATATTGTGGTCAAGTCTTAGTCACCAAAAGCATTAGGCTCAAGGTCTTTGCATCTTGTTTTCTTAAGTATCTTTTGTCATCATTCATTTGTCCTTAACATTCAGTTGTTTCATTCTTTCCTTTGTAATATCATTTGGTATCTTTCATATCATTTGTTTCTTAGTTGTCATTGGTATCATGTATATCATTGACCCCATTTAAAAAAAAAAAGGAGAAATCTTTGCATAGTTACTCGTAGGCCTTTGCTTGCTTTGTTCAAGTGTCTATTTGCCACAAGCAACCAAGTAAGCATCTCAAGGAAAGGGTATCTACACCACACCAACATTGAGAGTAAGTCGAAAGATCAAGTGAGGTAGTGAGTGAGAGAAACTTATTTGTTATTACTAACCTTTGCTTGTGTGTAGATATGGAACCAAGAAGGGAGAGTTCACAAGGAGCCACCACCAACTTCCAAGAAGGAGTAAGTCCACATTGTAAGTATTCATTAGATGCTAGGAGATCTCTCAATGTACAATCTAGGGAAGAATCCTTGGAGGAACATAGAGATAATCTTTTTTACACTAGATACATAATAAATATCACACCTTGTAGTGTTCGTATCGATAGTGGTAGTTGCACTAATGTAATTAGCACCTATATAGTGGATAGATTGAACTTCCACACCACATCCATGTCCATATAATTTGCAAGGTTTAACTAGTAATGGTGATACAAATGTCCAAAGTCAAGTTAGAGTTTCTTTTGCAATAGGTAGGTATAAAGATGAAATTATTTGTGATGTTATACCTATGCATACTTGTGACCTTTTATTTGGAAGACCGTGGTAATATGACAAAAGGTAAAGTATGATGGTTTTCACAACAAGTACTCATTTGATAACAATGACAAGAAAACCACATTACTTCCCTTACCTCCAAACGAAGTACAAATTGACCCAAGAAAGTTTGAGGAAATAAGAAGAGAAGCCGCAACCAAGGAGGCAACCAAATTGCAAGAAGAAAATGTGAGTTCCCCAACCAAGGTGAGAAGACTGAAAGCCTCACGATAAGTTTTAATGAGCTTGAGAATAAAATGTCTTGTGATTATATTCATGATGATTCTATTATATTTGATTGCAATGACTTACATGTAGGGATGGCAACAAAACCCGCGGGACCCGATCCCCGCGGGTATCTTACCCGATCAGGTCGGGGAATCCCCGGTTTGACCGGGGACGGGGTCAAACCGGAGATCCCAATTAGGGTCCCCGGCAGGGACGGGGGAGGATTTCCCGCCCCGTGCCCGTCCCCCCCCCCCCCTCATTTAATATTTTATTACTTTTCTATTTTTTTTATATAATAATATTATTAATTTTATAAATACTTTTTATTTTTTTAAAAAAAAACTCAAACTAATATTCTATTTAGCTACTTTTTTCCACTTTTTATACTAGTCATAACAAAAATTAATTAAAAAAATAAATTAAAACTAAAAATTAAAAAATATATATATTTATAACGGGGACGGGTTCCCCGGGGGGGAGGGGGAAAAAATCCCCAACGGGGTGGGGATGGGGATGGCCCCCTAGCCCCACCCTGCCCCGTTGCCATCCCTACTTACATGATCCTATGCTTATGGTTGAAAAGGAAAGTAGTGAACTTGAAAATTGTAAAACCATGAATGAATTTACTATTCCAATTGCCAACAATAAAATGCATGACGTTTTGCCACATGGTCCTTTACCTACTGAAAATTTTTGTAATTATGAAGTATCCAAGATTGATCAACGAATTCATGAAGATCAACAAGTTGAATGTGAGTTGGAAAGTATGAGAGGAGGAAAAGATGAGTTGAAAGGAAGTAGCTATAGAAGGAAAGAAGAGGAAAAGAGAATGGTGCACTATTTTACTATACAAATCAAATCTCGAGGAATTGTTGGATAAGGATCCTTACTTTCAAGCTATTATGTTTTATCCTAGTGCTTGTATTGTTTTGAGAATTTTGCAGGAGATTTCAACTCTTAACTAAAATCATGGTGGGAACCAAGTAGTCTTGAAAGCTGTAGAGAGGGATTACAAGATGGAGCCAAAAAGACTCATCTTACCATCTTCACATGATTTTGAGATCACCCTACAAGGTAAGTATAAGATTATAAATTTGAAGATACTAACTTGATTCTTTTGTGTAGGTGATCATGAGCAAGTAGAGTTATGACCAAGAATCATGGAGAAATACTTTTTCAAAAAGTCCTCTAAACAATACCATGACCGAGCATAATGTCAGCAAACCAAGTGAATGGGTTTGGAAGTACTTTTGGAAAGAACGAAGATACATTAAAGAAACATTTAAAGGAAGGCCGATGAGAACATCAATATCACTAGACTTCAAGATTGCTCTACCATGAATCCTAGGAGCTATGGGCACTCGAGAGACCGAAAAGAAAGTGGCCTAGAAATCCTCAAGGAGAGACAATTGCAATTGCAATACTCATGGATAGGGATCATAAGCCTTCAACAGTGCAAAGAGAACGCACAAGGTAAGAGTACACTTTGTAAGGCTTATTATTTGACTAACTTGATGTGTTTGAATGTAGGTAACATGCTTCATTCAACGATGAATCCTATTCAAAAATGAGGAGATTATGTGCATAATTGGCCAAGAACTCAAAGAATCAAACTACATCAATAAGGAGGAGGATCAAAGGGATACACCCCTAAAAAGAGGAAGGTATGTTGCACCGATCACCTAATTTTGACAATCTTGGAGAACCAAAAGCAACCATCAAGGGTCAAGAAGAAGAGGAAGATCGAGAAAGAACCAAGGCTAGGCGCCAAACAAGCAAGAAGACGACCAGCGCGCGCACGCCTGCGCATTGCATAGGAATGCATGTGCACGTGCACGCCCCGCCTACGCCCAACGTGTGTGCACCCACCTGTTGTCATGCGCGCGCCATGCCGCCAGCCCTCATTGACGCCCCACCATGTGATGCCGTCACCCCCCACCCCCTATGGTCGTCCCATCCTTGACGCCAAAACAAGTGACTTGTCGCCTATTCCATGGCATTTTAGGAATCTCTTTATTCCTCATTTGTTTCAAAACAATTGTAAGATTTATTTTATTTGTTTTTTAAATTTAGCAAGTATTTTGAATTTTAGGAAAGATGTTTATTTTGATTTTTCTTAGTTTATTTTTTTATCAAAATTAGTTTAAAGAAAATATTGTCTTACTTGATTAGCAAGTTGGCAATTTACGGGAAATATCTTTTCATTTATTTGTTTTATTTTTATTTTACAATTTYCTTGTAAAGGTCATTGGTCTTAACCTATAAGTAGGCTTGCTTCCCTCTTGTTTTAGACATCTTGGAATTAGATTTCCTTTGTGTGGTGGAACTCAGGATCTCATATTTTACTCGTGGAGGTGTTGACTGGACACACCGAGGGATGACCTGCACAAAAGGGGCAATCTCTCTCTCCGACGCTCAAGTCAAACTCGGACTTAATATAAAGTTCGAGGAGAAAATACGATACTGGTGTGGAAATGGTGATGGGATTTTAATCCCGATCGGAAGCGATAGAACGAGTTAATGAATTTTCCTTTTGAAATTTGAGACACAGTAAAGCAAAAAGTAGGGGAGAAAACTTTTACCTTTGAAGCTTTTCTTATCTGTCAATCTAACCAACACTACCACAAGTCTTCATTTGCTATCCTCTGGTTGCTAAGAACCCGGATGGTGGGATCCTTCTACTTGGAAAGAGAAACACATGGAATTTGAAGAGTTCTTTTTCTTTCTATAACTCTTCTTTCAAGAAGCCAGAGTGAGAAAAAAAATTCATAGACCTTTCTGTGTTTTTTTAACGAAGGAGGGAAGACAGAGAAATTGGAGTAACCTCCCCTCTCTCTCCACCTCACCACTTTCTAACAAAACTACTGGGGTTGGTTAGTTAGTTAATTAATTTAATATATATATATTTAATTATATTTAATTTAATTTAATAAATTAGTTAAATTAAAACTATTTTAATTTAATTATTAATTAATTAAATCATAGTTAATTAATTAATTAAATAAACATAATTTAATTAAATCACATTTAATTAAATCAATTAATATTGAAATCATTTTCAAATATACATTTCTCTCATAATCTATGGTTTTAATATGAATCCAATTCACATTATTTTCTCATAATATGTAGCTTTATAATGCATCATCATACATTATATTAATTGTGTAATACACAATTAACTCAAATTCTCTTTAACTAAATTTGAACAATTCAAATTCTTTCCAAGATTTAACGTTCTTAATTACCCTTTACGAGCTAACAAGGAGACCTAATGGGCCTATAGATCAGAAACTCCAACGTTACGAGATTAATTGGTTAAACTCATTAACCACCTTAATCAAAATACGTTAACTATGGATTACTCCACTAAAAAATCGCAGCTGCACTTTTCTCACTATTGAATATTTCTGTGTCCATGGATATCGACCATTAATGGCAAGTCAATCATTCACGAGTATTCGTAACCACAACTAGGTTAAATTATCGTTTTACCTCTATGTTACATCTTGTATCTTAAGTACCGCTGATCCTCTAATGAACAACCCGATTATGGTCCGACCAATAACCAGAAGTTCCTTTAAGGCCCTCATCTACTCCCCTAAAGTTGGGGAGGAGTGAATTTCATCTTGTGAGGTTATGTTCCCAGCTCCCAACTCGTTCTCGTCCCCCAAAATGGTAGGATTATTGAGTCGACAACCCAGACAACTCTCACCCATACAAATCAAAAGACGATCCCTTATAGGCAGGAGTCCATAACTCGGTTAGAATTAAGATCGAGTTACCTGGTCATCCTATGAAATATTAATTTAGTTAGTTTACGGTGTTAAACTAAAGATTAATTATTTCGCGGTCTGGTCTTATACAAACTCATTGTATAGGATACCTCACTCCCATGTCTCTGCATGAACGACCTAGATAGAGTAGTTTGTAACTATTACAAAGCGGGTCGTATCCATAGTGTTACCAGGGTAAGGTACCCAACCTTATTCATCTATTCTAGACCATTTAAGTTATTACTAAAACATTATTCAGTTATATATCGAATATACTGTATATCAAATATATATACTGTATATTAAATATATATCGTATATAAAATATATATTTTTCCAGTTATATTAAATAACCTTGGAACTTAGTTTATTGGAATACAAGTAATGCAAAGAAATAATAAAATAACTCATTATTGAATATTTTGTTTATAAATTACAAATACACGAGCTAAAGGAATAAAACCCAACAAATGGCGCCCTTTATTTATAGGTCGAGGATCTGACAGGTCATCCGACTGGCAATTACTCATGTCGGATGTCAGGCTGACATGTTTGCCTCGACATGTCGGCCCTTAAAGTAGATCGTATCGTTTAATGATTATTGAGATAAAAACTTGGCCAAGTACGCCACCTCAGACAGATTCGAGGTGGACCTTATTGAAATATGTCGATGTGGGCGTATGCCATCCTCCACGTGGCATAATGATTTTCACCCCCAAACATGTGCAGTTTAATAAGCTTCTATATTTTGTGGTCATTATTGTTGATGACTCTCATTTGATTGTTGCCATTTTCATGTCGCTTTATTATCTGAAGCATAGCCTCAAGGACAATCTTCACTATGAAGTCAGCTCCCGGAGGCAATCTCTGAATATTGGTCCAAGTTCTATAAAGAATTGGAAAGATCAATGGTTTTTTGTTGGTGGTGACTAGCTCCCTGTGATGAGAACAGGTTGCACTTCCTAGTTCGGACTGAGTTTAGGGATTTGGGTCAGTATCTTTCCTTACTCTTTTGGACTGTCATCCTCCCTATTCGTTTGGTGATCTTGCTTTTCTACTCCTTTGCAGTTCATTGTCATTTGATCTTTACCTCTACCGCTTTGGCCTTCCATAAAGCGGCTATTTAACTCAACGGAGGAGACCGATGTTGGTGAGGGAGCAAAATTCAGTGATTTTCATCTTGTAACTTCCCCAAAATTTTCAGGTAAACATCGAGGTTACTACTAGTTTTGTTTACACTTTTTGCTGGTTTCCTGGTTGAGGTGATCCTTAACCTTCTCTTTTTAACCTTACTGTTCTTAGAGATGTCGAGGCGTCTAACGTCATAGCTTGAGCAAGAACATAGATGAAACAGAAATGCGGGGGCCAGGTCAAATCGGGCTTTAGAAATTGATATCACAGATTTGACTAACAACAAGCCTCATTTTCATCAATACTGCATCCGCTCTTTCTGCGCCCCCAGTCGTTCCTCGCCGTTCGACCCAACTTCATGGGGGGTTTTACTGCCACACCTATAACACCAACCTAGACTCCACACCTAATCTCTCTGTTTTTTCCTTTCAGAGACTGTATTCTTTTGACATTGGTAAAGTTACCTACCTTTGAGCGAGATTCAATTTGTAGCAAAGAGTTGCATAAATGCCTCTAGAATCGGACTCTAGGTACTCTAACCCACGTAAGGGTGTTAACTCATGCCTTACTTACCTCCATTAGGTTAGCTCGATTTTCTTTCTATTACGTGGTTTTTGCTTTCTTTGTGTTGTGACCCGTCTTCCTTTTTGCTCTAAGGTGTTTACTCGCCTAATAGTTTCTTCCGATCAGATTGCTGACGAGATAGAGCACCTTCGTCAGAACTATGCCCCTAGGGATGAGCCCAGCCAAGCCTTATTCTCCCTAGACCAAGCAAATGGTTTACTAGAAGTTACATGGTTAGAACTTGAGGTCAGGCTAAAATAGCTAATCTGCAAATGAGGCTCGATGAGACGAAGGCTCAACTTTCCAACTATGAATTCTTGGTGGAAAAGTTCAAGAAAATTGTAGAATATGTCAACCTACATAATGGTGCCATGAACTGCGATGTTTCTTGGTTGCTCCATCATCTTTCAAATGAACGTCCTAGGGTAAACTATTCTTTCCTCCACGAACGTTTTAAGGTCGAATGTAATGCAACCGATGGTATGGATGATAACGATGATGAGTATGAGCAATTATTAAATGTTGTTTATTTTCCTAGTACCCTTCATCTAGATCCATTTTGTATAACTAATGATCTAGGCTCGGTCTTTCTTTGTGCATGTATTGTATAATGGTTTTAACCGGAGATGAGTAGTTTCAAATTTGTTATCTTTTGTCGTCATCTACTTTACTATCCAGCTTGATCTATCGAACTGCCTCCGTCTACTAGAATTCGATGAACTTTGACATTGGGTATCTTTAGAGTGATGACCAAAGTGTCGTCATGGGGGTGATGCAAGTTGGTTACTTCACCTTTTACAAACTCGGTCTTAGGTTATTGCTCAGCCAGACGGATTTGGTAGACCTCATAGGCTCTTGGATCAGCCCTAGCTTCCCTTACAAATGCTTTTCTTTCTTATCGGATTCTCCTTATGCGGGTCCTTCAAATATTGTTTTTATTTTCCTAGCCAGTAAGAGACTTGTCGTCTGAATCACTACTTGGAGTTGCCTTGGATTCATCCACAAACTCTTTGAGTTGACCCCTCCAAATGAGATCTTCTACTTCCTCCTTGTGGTCATAGCAATCTTACGTTTAATGACCATGATCTTGGTGAAAGAGAGAATACCTACCTTTACTCCTTTTGTAAGAGGGTGTCTTCATCTGCTTAGGACATTTGAGTAGTTTTGTTTATCTGTTATCTCCATTAGGACTTGCTCAAGCAGCACAATTCTCAGGGTACATTTTTCAAACCTCTTTGGGGGATTTCGTTGTCTTGAATGATCTCCTGTACTGTTTGCCTTTCCCCACCTTGATTCGGATTGTTTCTCTCCAGACTTTTCTCTCTTTTCGTTGTGCTCCGTTTGGTTGCACCTTTTGTCAGAATCTTGTTCTGACTGGAGCAGTTCTCCTACACTCATATACTTTTATGCTCGACTTAATGCCTTTAAGGGTCTCCCTGAGATCTTATTAGCTATATCTATCGCTTTTGCTTTTGTTGTGAGCCACAGACCTTAGTTGGTGCATACTTCTCAGATCTAATCGACTGAAGATCCATCTTGCGGTTTGTCATTCCTACCTATCTTTAACTTAGTTTGATTTGACGGGTTAGTCGTCGACTCCACAACATCTTCGATCACCGAGGCTTTACCTTTTCGTGGATCTTGGACCAGTGTGAGTTGTCTCAAATCCTACTGTTCTTGTCTGTTTAGGAGAAGAAATAAGTTTTGATGCATTCCTTCAACTTTCTTTTCCAAAGCGGCTAATTTGCCTCTTTGTTGCCCTTGGTTCTCAGCATGGTGTTCTTCCTGTCCTAAAACTCGTTGGCTTGTTTCACCAGAACTTCTTTTGGTAAGACCAGTTATCGGTTCACCTTCCTCCTCGGATGACAGTCATCGTTGGAGTCTTCAATGTCTTCCTATTGATGGCTCTCTCCGGAGTTCATGTCGATCGTTTTGGATTTCGATCTTAGTCATTCTTTACAAATGGTGTCAATTGTTAATGTAGAAATTTTTTTTGACCTGCAGACCAAATATTGCACCATAGCGACTCAATGTTGACCTACAAAACAAAGAACAATGAACACCAATGTGATGCTAGTCACACACTTTTCGATGCTTAGGTTAGAATCAGATATTGAAAGTTGTATAGTTAAGAGTAAGGTTATTGTACATATATTTAGGGTTCAGCCTCTCCTCCTCTTTATAGTGGTTGAATCCCTGTACTCCTTCCTAGGAAACCTAACTCTTTGGACTTCAATACCTTGTTGTGGGTCGAGTATCACAAAGAAGGGTTGTTGGCCTGTTACGAAGTTTTATCAAGCCACCATAAGTTTGGGCATATTTCTGAAGAGCGTCGGACAACCGTCGTCATAGATCTTGGCCAACGGCCGAGAGCTGGTTGGCGCTAACCTCTGGTGGCTTTGATTGTTCGGGTGGCCTGCCCTCCATGGGTCAGGTCTTTGCACTCCGATTGGGCTTTTAAGCTTGGGTTTCTCCCATCTTAGGCTTATTTTAGATCTCTTTTGTAGCTTCATCAAATTTGACTTAATCTATCCATAACAATTGTATTAATTCCTTCTTTTATTGCCCTCGTCAAAATTTTCAATGTAAACTTACCACGAAAGCTAAAGAAAAAGGTAGATGTTGTTTCTAATTCTTGTTCTTCCTTTTCTTTTCTTTTTTTTCCTTTTTTTTTTTGTGTTTCTTTTGTTTTAATTTTATTTTAATGTTGGATATTGTAAATTCCCTAAATTATGTATATGAATTTAAATATAATTCTCAGTTTAAAAACGCGTAGTTTAAATGTATCAGGAGAGTAGATTCAATTTATGTAGTACCTTTGAATTTAAATTTTAAAACAACGTGTTTCTTAGGTCTAGTTGAGGGATTTATGTAGTATTTACAAAATCAAATACCTTGAGAATTTTTAAGGATCATTTTTTAAATACGTAGAACTTTTGGTCATTGATCCAGTTAAAACAATGGTCACCAACCTAATTATATGGTCATTTATTCTTAATTTCTTAAAAAAAATAAATAAGAAAGGTGCTCACTTGCCGAAAGTCTTTATTAGGTAACCATGTTGGGAAATTGAAGACCCTGAATAATTTCCCCTTCCACAGAAATATCCAAACACAACCAAAATATAAGAAAATAGGAAGAAAACTGTAAAAGTACAAGAATAACGACACAGCAAATTATACTGGTTCACCACTAAGTAGTCTTTCACTCAGATGTGGGTAATTCACTAATAACTGTTTAAGGATTAGAATACAAAACTCTCCCAAAAAATATCCCCTAGAGGTCCCAACAAAAGCCCTCTAGCTTAGTATTATAACACACTATATTTAGGTACAGGAATTAAAAACACTCACTAATCCACTGGATACATAATCCTTTTCAACACTGCTCAGAACCACTCAAGTCTCTTTCATTTGGATTCTGTACAAATGAAACCTTAACATAAGCGCTCTATTTATAAGAGGCCAAATATTCTAATTCTTATAGGAAAACAATATTGTAATCCTTATAAGACAACAATATCCTACTCTCGGTAGAAATTTATAATAGTGTTGAAAAATCCTTTTCTTCATAGGACGTCTGTTTCCTGTTTTGGCTCTATAATCCCAACAATCTCCCACTTGGAGACAAAGCGACAAGTCTCTACCTCCCACTGCATCAACAGTGTTCCATCATCTTGACACCCTCTATCAAGGCACAGTTCTGACTCCTCCATCAATAAACTGATCAATACTGTTTGGCCCTACCCAAGCATCGTCTGACTCTGCCCCGAGACTGGGCAGCTCTACGTGGTCCTGTCCTCCAGACTTAGAGACATAGCCACGTACTCCCACTTGATCTAATTGGTCCCCGTCGCTTCCTTTCTCGATCGAACCCAACGACCTCTGAAGGAAGATTTCCCTGATGACTTGGCACTCCTACTCAAGTCTGTCACCACACTAGGAACATAACCTGTACCCTTCAATGCACTAATTTGCCTATGCGACTTCATCAGCTCGCCTGAACGTCTGACAACTGAGGTATGAACTCGATGGCCTATCAAATTTTGGTTTCCCTTTTCTGTACTTCTCAACTGTTTTACTTGAGCTGATGGCAGGTTCTTCTGATCTGTTTTAGCCATCAATGTTACTGGTCCTCTAAGGTCTCGCCCTGAACCATCTGCAGCTACTATGTGCATAGTCTGTCTCAGTGAACCTTTGGCAACCCCAAATTCTGACACATAAACAGAAGATCTCTTGTGGCTTGTTGCCACCACCCTGGATTCCCTCTTGACCTTCCAGCAACCCCCACTAAACTCACTACTGTAGCCATCGTCATTTAGCTTCCCTGCGGATAACAAATTAAATCTGAAGCTAGGAATATACCTGACACCTTGTAGCACCAACTCGGCCCCTTCGCCTGTCTTCAAACAAACATCTCCAATTCCTCTCACCTTGGAGATACTCTCATTCCCGATCATCACTGAGCCATAATCACCTACAGTAAGAGATGAGAACCAACGTTTGTCTGAAGCAACGTGTACTGATGCTGCAGTGTCAACCACCCACTGGTCTACAAATATGTTCCGCTGAACACAAGCCATAACTCTTCAATCCGTTCTTCTTCTATTACAATATTTGTAGTAGTGTTCCCCTTCTCAAGATCTTCTTTAAACTTCGTGCAAAAGTGTTTAATATGTCCCTTCTTGTGGCAGTAATAACACTCTACTTCTCCACTGGAACTCCCACTACCCCTGCTATATCTCTACTGCTGCTTCCCATTGTAACTCATATTTGTCTTCCCTTTGTTCTGAGCTACCAAAGCTGATTCACCCTCATTTTCTGCCCCTGGAGTAGATGCAGACATTTTCCCCAATTTTCTCCGGGCTTCCTCAGATAAGGCGGCATCACAAATAGCTGTAAATTTCAAGCTATTTTCCCCTAGCGAATTTGGCACTGCGGTCTTCATAGTCTCCCAACTGTCAGGCAAAGACGTCAACAACCTCATAGCTTTCACTTTCTCGTCAATCTTGACACCCATCCTTTCTAACTTGTTCAAGATATCGGTGAGTTCATTAATGTGGGAATTCACCGAGGTTCCCTCCTCCATGTGGATATTAAAATACCTCGTCCATAGAAGTATTTTTGTATTGACAGAAGATTTTTGATACCTGTCTTGCAAGGCCTTCAACAAATCTTTCGTTGTAGTCTCTTTCGCCACCAGACTACAAACATTCATTAATAACGCCATTCGGATGTTCGCAACGGCCTGTTCATCCATCTCATTCCAATCCTTGTCTACCATCCCTGCTGGTCTCTCCCTTAAAGTCTTGTGTATCTTCTTGCACGTAAGAAGATCATTTACCTGCATCTTCCAAAAACTGAAATTCTCCCCATTGAACTTCAGGACTCCTTCATAATAATGGTGTGCTTGATATCTGTCACCCATGATGCTGCAACCCTACAGCTCTGATACCACTTGTTGGAAAATTGAAGACCCTGAATAATTTCCCYTTCACAGAAATATCCAAACACAACTAAAATATATGAAAATAGGAAGAAAACTGTAAAAGCACAAGAATAACGACACAACAAATTATACTGGTTCACCACTAAGGGCTACGTCCAGTCTTCCACTCAAATGTGGGTAATTCACTAATAACTGTTTAAGGATTAGATACAAAACTCTCCCAAAAAATATCCCCTAGAGGTCCCAACAAAAGCTCTCTAGCTTCTAAGTATTATAACACACTATACTTAGGTACAGGAATGAAAAACACTCACTAAACCCACTGTATACATAATCCTTTTCAACACTGCCCACAACCACTCAAGTCTCTTTCATTTGGATTCTATACAAATGAAACCTTAACATAAGGGCTCTATTTCTATGAGGTCAAATATCCTAATTTTTATTGGGAAACAATATTGTAATTCTTATAAGACAACAATATCCTACTCCCGATAGGAATTGGTAATAGTGTTGAAAAATCATTTTCTTCATAGGACATGTGTTTTCTGTTTTGGCTCCATAATCCCAACAAACCATTTATGAGGATAGAGTTTACAAAACCTTTTGAATACAATTCGTCAATTCAAGCATAGTTCAATGGATAACGCATCAATTACCTCCCTCAAAATAGAAGGTTTGACCCCAAATTTCCGTTGAATGGAAAAGAAAAAAAATATTTTATACATAGCTTTATAATCTTCATAGTCCAACACTCATTTAATCTCATGTTTTTAATATATAGATCGGTATAAGAATTATGATCTTTTGCAACTTACCTAACATACAACATGCATCATTTCCAGAAAACTTCATTCAACGCTCTATCATAAGCTTTGTGAGTCTATTATTTAACCTCCAACAGTTTTTTAAGTTTATATCAACTAAGAAGACATTTCAAACCAATCTCTTTAGCAATTAAATGTGATGTCCCTGTTAAGAAAATCAACACACAGGGCTAGAGTGTCAAGATCACCAAGTTCCAATAATTTTGATAGAACAAAGCTAGAGAGAGACCATTTGGGTCTACAGCCTTCATTCAGGTGCTTTGACTTTATCTCCATCTCAATTTATAGCTCTGTGGTCCATGACATCATCAACTCCGTTATTTAAGTTTAAGGTTTGAATCCTCACGTGATGATAGAGAATTGAACATCCGACTAATAGAGAATGAGTAAAGTGCTTTAACCGTTGAGTTAAGCTCATGTTGCCTCATACTCTTGTTACTAACAAGAAAAAAAACTTCAATATTACACGGTAATACCATACTCTTTTTGTTCACATGTGATTTTAGTTTTATAAATAATTTTGTAATATATTACATTGGTGGAATCTACGTCATTTTTAATATAATGTTGACGTGCCAAACGTAAATGGAATGAATACCCATACTTTTAGAGTATGATATTAAATTTCTAACAAACATGTCAACATGTCTACATTTTCATGCATATGAATTCAACGTCCACATGATGGGTTGAGTCAACAAAATACAAATAACATCAAGATAATAATATGGACATACTATTAATATGAATAGTATTTAAGTTATTTAAAGGTGTGAAATGTTTATTTCTTTAGAATTTTTAATTTTTATAATTGTTTTTAGAAATATCTACAGACATTTTATCGATATTTTCATTAATATTTCTATAAAATTAAGACTACCCTATTTCTATTAGCATGGCAGTATTATAAATTTTCACAAACTAATTAAAAGAGCCACGGAAAAAAAAAAGAAATGGATTTCCCAATTTCAAGATTCATAACCTGTTTCCACATGCTTTGATGATCTAAATAAATGTGATTTACTCTATCTTATCTCTACATTAAATAAATAGTTAATATTTAATAATCTATATTTTAATGCATAGTTGAAACTTGATAAACCATGGGAGCCCACAGATTTGAGATTTAATTATAATAATTTATAATTATAGAGATTGAGTATTACTTTTGATTTTAACATCTATTCAAAATAATTTGGAAGTTACAGCGAAGTAGCTTTCTTTGATATTGATATTTTTCTTTTACTCCCAAATAATGAACATTCATTTTTAATTTAAAATACAATAGAACAATAAAATTTTTCATTCTATTTTTATTTTAATAGAATCATTATAAATATATTTGGACAAGCATAATTTTTTTTTCAGGGACAAAATAATGAAGTTTGTTTGGGGGTAAACTTACCCGGGACACGTGGAGGACCATTATTCGTGTTGGAAGAAATTAGATAAAAAGGATTGCTTAGGTCCACCTCGGCCCCGCCGAGGTGAACCGAGTTTGCCCCTTAAAAGATGAAGTATGGGCACCAAAGCTCGACGTGACCGTGGTCCGACCTGCTCGGAACCCAACAGGTCTTATATGAGAAAAGACATGTAACCGCCGGTCGTGTGTGCTGTCGGGCCCATTACCTATAAATAGAGGAGTTCATTTCACGCTCAGGTATCGAATCTCACCTCGAACTAAATAAGGAGTCCGATCTATACTGACTTGAGCGTCGGAGTGTTCACCCTCTTGTGCAGGTCCACTCTAGTGTACAGGTCGGAATCGGAGACCGGGTTCGAGCTCGATTCGTGAAGAACCGTTGTGCAGATTCCTGCATAAACATTTGGCGCCGTCTGTGGGGAAGGACATCTAAAGTCATCCCGATCTAAAAAATATATATATACGCAAAGATGGTGCATCCAGAAAACTCTGCCAATACGACAGAACAGAGGGGTGAACGCTGACAATGGCCCTCAGTGAGACTTCGGTGCAAGAATAGTCGAGGACCATGTCCGAGCAGGGTAAGAGGGAGATCTGCAGCAAAGATCTGCCCGCTATGCGAACCAAGAGCTACCACCTGCTCACCCGAAACCCTCAAAAGCCAACAGAGGCCGAGGAGGGACGTCGAGAAAAACCTCTCAAAGGGCCAATCAGGAAGTAGACCCCGAAGCTCTGTCTACTCTCCAGCGCGAGTTGGATGATATGCGCCATCGATTGCGCACAATGGAAGAAATGTACGCCGAGGCAACGCATGCTAACCGAACTGCGTCTCCCTCTATGGCTCCGGGCGCACCCGGTGAAAAGGAAGCTCCATCTATCCAACCTGGCGATCGCAAGCCCATTCCCAACGATGGGGGAGTGGATTACAGCTTGCGGGATAACGATTTGAGAAAGCATCTCACTGAAAAGAAGAAGAGAGCATCTCGGGAGCCGGAAGACTCTCCTTCCTACTCCCGAGAATTCTCCAACTCGAACCTAAAGGCTCAATCAAAATACATGCCTATGGCACCAGAAGTTGTGATCACGAGGGAAGAGTTCGACCTGATGAAGCACAAGTTCGATGAGCAGGTCGAGGCGCTTAAGGCCAGGTGCGAGAAGAAAGACTGTTCGTTCGACGATGGCGACTTGGGAGAATCGCCATTCACCGCGGACATCCTGGAGGCTCCAATCCCTCCGAAGTTCAAGACTCCCGCCATGAAGCCCTATGACGGGTCTAAGGACCCTAAAGACTATGTTGAGGTTTTCGAGGGCCTCATGGACTTTCAAGCGGCGACAGATGCGATCAAATGCCGCGCCTTCCAGATAGCGCTTACCGGTAGCGCGCGCCTATGGTACAGAAGACTGCCGGCCAGGTCGATCTCGACCTACTCCCAGCTGAGGAAGGAGTTCATCAGTCAGTTCTCCTCTCGGCATTATGATAGAAAGACAGCAACTCACCTTGCCACCATCAGGTAGAAGGAAGGAGAGACGCTGAAAAAATATGTCACACGGTTCCAGGAAGAGCAGCTTAAGGTCGTGCACTGCTCTGACGATTCGGCCATGTGCTACTTCCTCACCGGCCTGGCCGATGAGACCTTAACCATAAAACTTGTAGAGGAAGCTCCAGCCACCTTCGCCGAAATGTTACAGAAGGCGAAGAAAGTCATTGATGGGCAGGAGCTCCTCCGAACCAAGACTGGCCGACCTGAAAAGCAGGTCGATCAGAAGAAACTTAGGCAGGAGAGGAGGAGGACCGATGTCAAGTCCAAAGATAAGGGACCATCCTCCTCCAGTGGCAGAACAGAGTACCGAAGGTCGGAGGACGGCTCCATCTAGAGCTGACCTTATGAACGGTATACTCCAACCACCATCCCCATCTCCGAGATACTCACGAACATCGAGGAAAGTGGGATGGAAAAGCTCCTCAAACGACCTGAGAAGCTCCGAGGAGACCCAGAGAAGCGCAACAAAGATAAGTACTGTCGTTTTCACCGTGACAACGGCCATAATACGACAAGCTGCTGGGAATTGAAGCGCCAGATTGAAGATCTCATTCAAGATGGCTACTTCAAAAAATTTGTG
>NW_019104551.1:888388-903510 GCF_001995035.1 Momordica charantia
AAAAATTAATGGAAATATCGATCTCGATAGATAGTTCTGAAAAAAATCATGAAAATTAAGAGATAGATAAAAATATCGATGGAAATGTTAACATGTCAATAAGAATTTAATTAAAAATTTGGTTTTATCCTTTTAATAATTTACCTCCAACAGAATGGTGATTTGAATTTACAACTTACCCAAAAAAATAATACTGCTATGAAGTGCATTAGGCCATAGCAGGACGAGAAATTTTGTTAGGGAGAGACTTAACTTTACTCGCTAATTTTTTTGTATAGTTTTTTCCTTGAAAAATTTGGGGGGAGGGAACAACATTAGAAGAAACTACCAAATCTTAATTTTTTTTTTCATTTTTGAATTACAATGTAGCATGAAGTATGATCTTCCATCTTCCACTCATGCCTTTTGCACTATAGCTAAAAGGAAAAAAAAATACTTTTTTCATGACTAAAGTACTTACTTCCCACTTAAAATCATTGTAAAAAAGTACTTCAATAAAGTTAAAAGTATTTTTTAGTTGTTTTGGGAAAAAAACACCGGTGAAATTCACCGGAGAAAATACTTCTATAATCCGTTGAAACTAGTAAAATCCAATATTAAAATGATTTTTTATTAAATATTTTTTATTCAAAAAAAAGATAATTACACTTACTTCAAAAATAAGTTCAATATCTAATCACTCCATGAATAACCCACTTTGTAAAATTAGTTAAGATTAAAAGTTCGATTGATATACCATCAAAAATATTTTTAAAAGTTAATAAAACACCTTAGTTAAAAGTCAAATAATTTTGTGAGAAAGATTCGAATTTCCACCCTTTTTCTTTGTTATGTATATATATAGAAGAACTTGTTACGTAATGTAAATAATAATTCAAAACAACTTTTTGTACTAAAAAAATTGGAGGAGATGGATGTGCTTGAGGTTGGATTGCTCTTTCATCAATTAGAGTGGAATTTTAATTTTTTATTATCCTATTATAGTGGCTACCTCATCACCATGAGTAGTTCAGCTTAATGCAAATCCTTAAATGGGGGAAATAAATCTTAAATTTTATATATAGTCCTTGTCAGAGACTAATTCATTTAGTGTAGCATTTGTGTCCATATAATAATGAAAATTTTAAAGTGGACAATAAATGTTTTTTTTAATATATAAAATAGTTCAAAATATATTACATTGTGTCTACTTAATCCCTAAACTTTAAACTTTGTTAGAATTTTAATTACATTGTGAACTTAAAGAATTTTATTATATTACAACGTTAAAGTATTGATTTGATATGACAACTTGAATATAATTCAAGTTTAGACACCTGTGCCCAAAAGTATAAAAGAAAATTTTGTAAAGTATGGACACAAGACTGAGTATAGTTTAGAAATTAAGACATCGAGGTCTTATAGATTCTAATTCTCACAACTAAGTTGTGATGTAATTTCTTTATAGATTCTAATTCTATGTAATTTCTTTTTTCCTTTTCAGGTTAATATGAGATTGGTCTTGACTCATGCGTCTAATATATAGTTTTAAAACTTTCAAGTAAGGTGTCTAAACTTTCAATGTTGTAGTTAATAACTTTAAAAACTATTTAATAGGATATTAAAATTTTGTGTCAATAAATAGTTAACTTTAAAAACTATTTAATAGGATATTAAAATTTTGTGTCAATAAATAGTTGAGCTTTAAAAGGTGTCTAATACTTTGAAGATATATTAGAAACACTTTTTTTCAAAGCCTATAGACTTTCTGCACTAAAAATTTAATGTTCGAGAATTTATTAGACATAAATTACTTTCATTTTTTTAAATAATTATTTTTAAATAAACAACATACTAGATACAATATTTAAAATCTAAGAATCTTTTAACTTGAGTTAAAAGAACTATTAGACCAACTTTCAAAGTCAATAATAAAATTTGTAATTTAACTTATATTAAAAAATATATAGAGTATCTAACCTCGTAAAACTATAATCATACTAATCATTTGTAAATAAGAAGAGTAAAAAATTTAAATGTATATCTAAAAAAAACAATTTTATTGAGAATAAATTTTCAAATGCTATTTTTGTTTTGTACTTTCCGCTTTAGTTTATTTTGGTCCATAAACTTTCAAAATGACTATTTTGATTATTGTACTTTCAAATTTTGTTCATTTTAGCCTCTATATCTAAATGTCTATTTTGGTCCTTACACTTTTAAAAAGTGATTATTTTGGTCATTTATTTCCATTACAATTTTAACATGACACTCACTAAATTCTTTTAAGATGTGGTCATAAATTTATATTAAAGGATGTTAATTGCATATGAAATTTGTGTTAAATTTATTCAAACAGTTACCAAATTGGTCATTTTCTAAGAGTAAATAAACCAAACAAAACAAATATTTCAAAAGTACAGTAACTAAAATAAACAAAAGCTTAAAATATATAGTTCAAAATAGATGTTCCGAGAGTAGAGACACTAAACTACATTGACCGAACTAGTATTTAAAAAAAACAAAAAAAAAAGAAAAGAAAAACCTATAATTATGAACCATCATGGGTGGTCCATTGATCCGACTAGGAATAATTAAGAGGAAATTAGTCCAAATCTCAAGATGATCCACCTGCTCTAGGAATTAGTTTGTATGGATTTTCATATATAAAACATTGTAGAGGCAGGTAGGTCTCCTGAAATGGCGGAAAAAAAACATTTGATTATGCATCCAATGTAAGATGATAAATTGGTGTGGGCGAGCACATGTTAGAAATCCCAAAAGAAAAAAAAAGATGGTATTAAAAGAATGGAAGAATAGAAGAAAGAGTGGCATAATAAAACTCCGCCTCCGCCACCACCATAAAAATCTCTCCTTTTTTTCTCATAGTCAGCGTCGTTCATATTCCCCACTTCCAAAAAGCAAATAACTCTCTTCTGTCTCTCTCAAACTCTGACTCTCGAAAAACCCACCTCCCAATTCCTTAGTTAAAGCAAAACAAAAGCATGGAGTCTCTCCCCTCTGGTTACCGCCCCAACGTTGGGGTCTGTCTCATCAACTCAGACAATCAGGTCCCGCTCCTCTGTTTCCTTCTCTCGCTGCCCCCATTTAAGCTTAATTTGGGAGAATTCTGCCTCTTTCTTTCGAATTTTG
The DNA here is from genome assembly GCF_001995035.1 of Momordica charantia. The sequence continues at coordinate 891,521 of NW_019104551.1, forward strand.
CAACTTTGCTTGTTATGCAGACATGGTGTTTGTTCTTTTGCCTGTGTGAGCTAGAAGAATTAGTTGTAAGCTGTCCGTTTCTGTGGCAGATCTAGAAACATTTGTAGACTTTGTTCTTTTGATTCTGTTGAGGTTGAGGATTTGATGTTGTTCTGTTTTTTGTTTTGGGATTTATTTGGATGGAAAAAGATTGCAATCCAATCAATCGGATTTGTTATATGCAGGTTTTTGTGGCTTCTAGACTTAATGTTCCAGGAGCATGGCAGATGCCTCAGGTGATTTTTGAAACTTAAATTCTGCTCTATCTGTTCTCTCTCTGCTTGATTTTGTAAATTTCTTTCTTAACTCATCAAATCTCCAAATGGGTCATTTTGGTTCATGGCTTTTCTGGGTTTTTCTTGGATGAGGAGATATTGCCTTGCCCTTTCCCTGTTCTCTTTTTGTCTATTTACCAAATTTCTGTTAATTTTGGACACTGGTTAGATGTATATGCATGTGTGAGCTATTTATGAATTACCCGGATCGAATGTTAACTGTTCGAATCGCAATCGTTATCAAATAGTGAAGCTATAAGCTTAGATAGCTTTGAGGTCATGGGTTCAAACTTTTGAGGATAGCTAAGCTGATTGGAAAGTTTTTTTTATCAAAGTCTTGAATACTATTCAAGATACATGATCATCTTTGTGGTTTTAGAGCGTATTGGTTGCATTGATATAACAACGTGATGTAATGGTATTGTGTGTTATTGATACCATTGTTATATAGCTTTCTAAGAAAATTGATAATCGTAATTAATGATTGTTTTTACTACATTATGTGTGGCTTGTATGCAACTCTAAAGTTGCGAAAAGATTATTTATGTTAAGCCAAATCCTCTTGTTGAAAGTAGAGTTACTTTCTTGGCTAATATTCGTTGAGAAAATCGACATCTACGATAGCTCTTCGATTAGATTGAATTGGGTGTTTTGTTCAACCATTTGTTTATGTTAGGGAGGGATTGAAGATGGTGAAGACCCCAAATTGGCAGCTGTTAGGGAACTAAGAAAGGAAACTGGGATAGTGTCTGCTGAGATTGTTGCTGAGGTACTAATTTCTACAGCGCTTTCGATTCCTTTACGAAGAAAGATTGGACCAAAAGAGGTGCGGAGACAAAACACTGGAATAACTTGGTTGATTCACATTGTTTTTGGTTAACAGGTACCTCAATGGTTGACTTATGACTTTCCTCCTGCTGTGAAGACCAAAGTCAATCGGCTGTGGGGTGGGCAATGGCACGGGCAGGCGCAAAAATGGTCGGTTTTTCTTTCTTTCTTTCTGATTCTTGATCCATGGCTTCTCTGCAAGTAGGAAATGAAATGGGAAAGAGGACAGTGAATATGACAGGTTTCTCAGCTGCTTTTTGAGCTGTAAATGTAATGACAGGTTCCTTATGAGATTTACGAAAGATGACAGCGAGATTAACTTGGACAATGACGAAGCGGATATCGAATTTGCAGAGTGGAAATGGGCGAACCCTGAAGAAGTTATCGAACAGGTTCTTTTAAGGATCTCATCGATTTTTATCATATGGTTTTCATCTCTAAACTTTTAGCCATTTCTCATTCCTAGTATTTTGAGCTTTTGAAATGATTTTTAACAAAAGTTTAGCTCTTGATTTCGTTTTTAGCTTTTAGTTTTTCATAATTGTGCTGGTTTCCTCCCAATTTCTTTGGTTTGTTTCCTATTCTTTTTTATTAAACATATTTGAATTCTTAACTAAATTTAAAAAGCAAAAATTAAGTTTTTTTTTTGAAAATTAAGGCCCTTTGATAATCATATTGTTTTTTTTCTCCTTCTATTTTTTTAAATTAAACTTATAAACCCTACTTTCACTCACTCTCATTCATGTATTTCTTTCTTGTGCATCTTTTCAAAATAGAAGCCACATTTTGAAAACTAAAAAAGCAGTTTGGAAAGGTAGTTTTTGTTTTCTAAATTTGGCTAAGTTTAAATGTGTTTTTTAAAAATGGAAAAACATATTAAAGAAATTGTGACCAACCAAGCATAATTTTAAAAATCAGAAAACAAAAAACGAAAGGGTCGTTTGTTAACGTTCTCTTTCTCGTGTTCCAAATTTTTTAAGAAATCTAAGCATTTTACAACTAATCATGTCTCTTATTTCTCCTTTTTTTGGAATATTCTCAAAATTATATAAAAATTTTGGAAACGATCCAAACAAATTTCTTCTCTCTTGTTTCCATTTCTAATTTATTCCAAAACATAAATAAGAATATTGTTTTATCACACTTAGAATTCTTGGATGTTGGGCCCGCAATTCAAACATGAACGTTACCAAACGAGCTTAAATGATTATCAAACTGGCTTTAATTTTTTTAGTTTTCAAAAGTTAGCTTGGATTTTGAAAATATTTTAAAAAGTAGTTAGCAAAATAAATCACTAAGGTGAAAGTAGTATTTTTAAAACAAAAAACAAAACCGTTTTCTTCTTTTGAAAATTAAGCTTCGTTTTGAAAATCAAAGTCAAATTCTGAAAACTAGGAGAACAAAAGTAGTTCTTAAAAGGCTTATTTTTGTTTCTAAACTTTGTCAAAAGAATTCAAATCTACTTTTAAAATCGAAAAACATATATAAGAAGTCGTGAGAAAACACGTATAGTTTCCATAAAAGTATAAAATAAAAATAAAATTGTTATCAAATAAGCTTCATTTTGAAAATCAAAGTCAAATTCTGAAACCGAGGAGAACAAAAGTAGTTCTTAAGGACTTATTTTTGTTTCTAAACTTTGTCAAAGAATTCAAATCTACTTTTAAAATTGAAAAACATACCAAAGAAGTCGTGAGAAAACACGTATAATTTCTATAAAAGCATAAAAGAAAACACGTATAATTTTCATAAAAGCATAAAATAAAAACAAAATGGTTATCAAACTATCATTCAAGATCAAAATCAAGATTTCAAAAACTGAAAAACCGATGCAAAAGCTTAGAGACGAGTCACGAAAACGTCATTTAAACTTACATACAAATATAGTAACATGTTATAGATATTTATTATCGTTATTGTTATTTATTTTCAGGCTGTGGACTACAAGAGACCAACATATGAGGAGGTAATGAAGACTTTTGCACCTTACCTTGATGGAAACAAAATATCAACCAAATGTAAATCATCCAAATGGTGAAGAATAATGGTGTTCTTAATTATAATTACCTTAATTTTTATCAAGTTATTAAAGGGGAAAAAAAAGGTTGAATTTGTAAATGGGACAACAGCTAGAAGAAAACTGCTTACTTATCTGATTTTGTTTTGCAATAATTGAAATTTTGTCAAAATTACTTAACAGTTTGTGGGGGAAATAACTTTATGTTTAGGAGATTTGAAGATCTGTGTAAATAAATGGAAGCTGTGTGGACTTGTGATATTAATTAATGTATGAATTAAGGTTTGAAATTTCCTCTTTTTTTTTTTTTGGTTCTCTTTGGAAATTACGGAAGTGAGAGTGAATTCCAATATAATTAAATGCAACGACAAATCTGACTGTCGATGGACAAGAGATTTTTTATCGTTTTTAAGGTCGATGGTTTGATTCTTCGTCTTGCAATTGTGCGGTTGAAAGTTTCAGTAATACTTTACCCTTTTCTTCTCCTAACACTTAGAAATCTATGTATATTTCGAGCAGACTTTTTTATTTTTTAAGGTTCACTTGTGCTTCATTCATCATGTTTTGCATTCCTTTTGTAAAGTCTTAAAAAGTGAACGTATCTTCTAATTTAAACAAAGGTTATCTTTAAATACTTTTTTTTAGTATTTTTGGTTACATTTTCTTAAAAGTGATTTTAACTCCTAATTTTGGACTATATCTATTCTACGAATGTCAAATTACATAAAATAAAATGCTTCTAAATTGATTCTCGATCAATCATTTTTTGGATAGTTAGCTTTAATGTTCAAAAAATGATTGTAAACCAATTTGATTATTTTAAAAGTTATTTGTATTTTCTACCAAACACTTTAGTTAAAGAAAAAGAAGAAGTATTTTTACCCTCAAAGATTACTTGGAAGGTACTTCAAACATTCTCCAATGTTCAAATTTCCTTTGCCCTTGTAAGTATTCGTGATGTTCTTTTATTTTTTCTATTATTTTTTCTTTTTCTTTTATTCTTTTTTATCGATATTGACAAGGAATTTGGTAGGGTCTTGTTCAATCTAGTGGGACATTGGTTAGATAGACGAGACCCAAAGGTTTGATAGGTTTATAGGTTTGGGCCTTCTAAACAGAATGAAATTAAAGGCTCATTTGATAATGTTATTGTTTCATGTTTGTTGTTCTCCTTTTTCATTTTTTAAGAAGCATACATGTTTGATAACCATCCTATTTCTCGTTCTAAATTTTGATCAGAAACGTTTACAAAAATGACTAAATTAAGGAAACTATAAAAAGCAGTTTTGTTTTTCCCATTTCCGTTTATACATTTTAATGAAATACCATATTTTGCATATTAATACCCAATGTGGACTCTCAGCTCTATGGTTGTAGGCATGCATGTTCAACTTAGAGGTCATTTTGGTCGTATAACAAAACAAACTAACATATATGATTATTTTTGGTTTATTTCATAAAAGCATCTTCCTCCTATAAAGCCCGTTTATTCATCTTTACAAAATTTGAATTTTCATAATTTCATTTGTTAAAAGTTTTACTAATAAATTTTTTCGAAAAAGTTATAAGTATAATATATAATTGGTCATATAATCGTGGGAATCAAAGATTGTTGAAGGAAATTGTAGATAGGGGTTTGGTGAGAATATCAACAATTTGAGTGGTAGAAGGTAAGTGTCGAACATCTATATTATTTATCGAAAGAAGATTATGAATGAATAATGTCGAATTCGACAGGATTAGTGGAAGAAAGGATGACCTATTTAGCACTTAGATTAGAGTATCATACTAAGAGAATTATTGGTGGCTTGAAAGAGGAATGCATGACTTAGCAAAAAGAGATTTCAACCAAACCAATTATGTAGCAGCCATAGCTAAAAGATCTATACTTTTCCTTAGTGCTTGAATGGAATATAGTGGACTATTTCTGCAAAACTAGTGACATCAAGAGCAATAGGTTTGGATAAGAAGAAATTATAATTAAAATGGCCTTTCAAATATATTAGAATTCTCTTTAGTCCATGAGCCACAATTGGAGAATGCATAAATTGATAGACTTTGTTTACGCAAAACGAAATTTCAAAGTCGAGTTAAAGTCACGTATGGCAAACCACCAACAACACTGCAGTATGTAATGAGACATCCAAAACTTTTCCACTAACGAAATCTAGAGAGCCATTAATTATACAGTGGAAATGGAATTCGCCTCAAACATCTTTGTCCTGTGAGGTAAATCTTAAATATGATGAAGTAAAGAGATCATATTTGTAAACTCAGAGTTAGAAACTCCTAGTAAGAACGATATCATCCATGTAGATTAATATGTAACAAAAGCTACCATTATTGGATCAGCTCATAAAGAGTGAAAACTTAATGAGCAAAAATAATGCACTGAGACGTTCACGTCATGCTCTAAGAGTCTATATTTTAAGCCATAAAGAACTTTCTTCAACTTGCATACAAGAGGACGGAAGAATATAAGAGGTAAAATCTATTGGTTGTCACACACCTTCTCTCTCATCCATCAGCTTCTCACATAAAATTTATGGCATGGAACTTGAACTTGGCTATGGGTATCAATTTTACCTTACTTTTAATTTCATCAAATTTCACCTTAAGCTTTGATAAGTTGTAATCTTCACCCTAAAGTTTAAAGAGTGTTACAATTACTATGTGTCAATGAATTATAAAACATATATTCGGCATGAAATTTATAAGATTTGGACAAAAAGATATTACAGCAGGCCGTTTTCTGGTTAAAATTTACAAGTTGAGTTATTTAATAGTCAATTTTGTGTATTATTGAAACTTAATTTTGTGACAAGTTTGTTTTTCATTAAATTAGGGAGTTTTGTGAATTTTTTTAAATTAATCTTGTTATAGATGGGGAAAAAACTAAATAGAAGGAAAATACTCATAATTGAGTTATATGCTAGAAAAATCTACTATTTCTACGCTTTGCATAAAACTCGAATTCTAACTTGAATATAGGAGTAGCACCACACCAGTATGTAACCTTTTTTATTTTATTAGTCTGTCGAATCTCTTTTTATTCTTGAAGATTGATACAAATTTGGTAAATTTCAAAGAGCCAAAATTTTTCATCAACAATTAGCATCATATGTGGGAAACAATAAGTACTTGAGTATTCGGAAGACTCGATCAGGTGACATGACACGTTGGTCTAGTTCGACATGACTAAAAGGATGGGCAACTCTCAAGAGTTTAAAGCCATTCACAATTCCCAACACCCTTAGAGCACACAAAAATTTGGGAAATTGAGATTTATGACCCCACCAATAACTAAAATTGGATAAATGAACCCATTTTTAAAAAAGCTCAACTTAATTTGGACACCTTTCAAAAAATTTTAAAGCGAAATTAATGTATTACCCTCATGTTTAAAATTAAACACTCATCTTTCCCTCCCCATTCTCGAACCGTTCCTCTCTCCCTCTCCATTCCCAAAACTAAAACCCTAAACCTAAAATCATAATCCCTGACCCTTCGTCTCCCTCCATTCCCTCCCTATTCTCGGACTCTTCGTCTCCCTCCCTCTATCCACAGTGAACAATTCATCTGTCGTCTTGGATCTCAGAGGAAGCGAGGTTAGTCGATCTTCGAAAATTTTCATTACCTAGGTGTTAGGTTTTCATTTTCGGCTCTATCTGAAGCCGCCAATTAGTTGTAGGTTAGATTTTAGGGTTCCAGATATCACAAATCAAAGAGTAGCGAGTGAGGATTCAATCCCGGACTCAAGCCCGATGGTTTTTGGTCCGGGATTGAAGGTAATGGAATTGGGGTATGTTTCGGGATCCGAAAATTTTTCGTTACTTAGGTGTTAGGTTTTCATTTTCGCCACTATCTGAAGCAGCGAATTAGTTGTAGGTTAGATTTTAGGATTTCAGATATCAAGAATCAAAGAGTAACGAGTGGGGATTCAATCCCGGACTCAATCCTAGATTCAAGCCCGGTGCGTTTTGGTCCGGGATTGAAGGTAATGGAATCGAGGTATGTTCTGGGATCAATTTGTGTGTTTGCCTTTCATCCTKGCAGAAGCAGAAATTTTTGTTATGGGATCATTTTTTGCTTCTGCCTTTCATCTTGGACCGGTCTTGGTCTATTTCGGACTGGGATGAAAGGCATAAAAAGAAAATCATCCCGGAATTAAAATTTATGCTTTTCTGCCTTTCATCTCGGATCGGGATGAAAGACAGTTTTTCAGGGACAGTCTTGTTTTTTTTTTCTTTGCTTAATTTGTTGTTTTTATTTAATTTTCTTGTTTTAACTTTGTCTAGGAAATATGATGAATTTGAGACTGAAGCTAAACCGTAACGATTGGTTTCCGGCTTCGTTAACAAACCTTGCCCATGTAGATAAAACCAGTTCTACTCTTAAGGCTAGGTTAACCCGAACCCAATTAGACATGTTTTGGTCTCACTCTAGACATGGACGTTGTATTTAATGGTCCATTGATCCATAACCTGTTGTTGAGAGAGGTTGAGGAGCCTAGGCACGATGTCATTAGCTTCGATCTGTTTGGGAAAATGGTGTCTTTCGGCAAGCGAGAGTTTGACCTAATCATCGGGCTCAGACATAGGACGAATAGAGTAGATTACGATATTCCTGGCTGAAGACTTAGATCACATTATTTTAAGGACAAGGTGAGGGTTACGTGTAAGGAGTTGTAGAAGATTTTTATGGAGCAGGATTTTGACACCGACGAGGATGTTGTCAAGGTGGCCATAGTTTACTTCGTAGAACTTGCCATGATGGGTAAGGAGAGGAAGCAATATATGGATAGGAACCTTTAAGGCATTGTGGATCGGTGGGAGTTGTTCTGCAACTATGACTGGAGTACGATGATTTTCGAAAGGACAATTTGGAGCCTGAAAAATGCTCTAAAGGATAAACTACCGGCGTACTAATAGAAGGCGAGAGACGACTCTGCACACGTGTTGGGTGTGTTGCCCTAAACTCGTAGTTTGTAATTAATGTAGAAACAAATTTATATTCAATATAGTTTTATCCAATCAATTTGTTGTTGAATTCATAGCAATGCATTGTCCAAATCCAATAAACTAAACATCCAAGGTTATTATCATGTAACCGGGACAATATATATACTGGGTATATATTTGATACACTCTCAATATATAAGTGGATAATGTCTCGAGAATAACCTAAAGGATTTATAGTATATGGATCAGGTTGGGTACCTTATGYTGGCAACACTATGGATACGACCCACTTTGTAAATGTTACAGACGACCGATCCAGGTTGTTCGTGTGAAGACATGCGAGTGAGGGTATCCTATACAATGATTTTGTATAAGACTGGACCACAAAATAGCCGATCTTTAGATGTAATGTTGTTGACTAACAGATTGCTTTTTCATACAACTCATTCTCAATCCTGAGTGAGTTACGGACTCCTGCTTGTGAGGGCTCGTCCTTTGATCTGTATGGGTGAGAGTGGCCCGAGTTGCCGACTCAATATTCCTACCATTTTGGGAACGAGACCGAGTGGGGAGCTGAGAACATAACTTCACGAGATGGAATTCACTCTTCTCCAACTTTCGAAAAGTAGATGAATGTTCTCTTAAATGCTGACTCCGGGACTTTAACAAGGGGCCCCACCCTCTCACTGGCTCGAGAGGGACTTCAATTATTGGTTGGACCATAACCGGGTTGTTCATTAGAGGAGCAGTGGTATTTAAGGAATAAGATGTAACTCAGGGGTAAAACGGTAATTTGACCCAACTTGAGTTACGAGCACTCGTAAAGGATTGACTTGCCATTAATGGTCGTATATACATGAACACAAAAATATTCTGCAGTGAGTGATCCGTAGTTAACGATCTTGATTAACTCGGTTAATAAGTTTGACCGATTAATCTCGTATCGTTGGAGCTTCTGATCTATAGGTCCGTTAGGTCCTCTTGTTAGCTCACAACGGGTAAAACAATGATCAATAATTATGAAATAATTTGAAATCTTCAAATTATACAAGGGAATATATATAATGTATATTGATACATTATTTATATAAGTATATATATTTATTTTGGATAAAGATTGAATATTAATACTGTATATTATGAGAAATGTTTGAATAGGATTCAAAATATTTAATATGAATTGGATTCATATTAAACTATAGGTTATACAAGAGAGAGTCATTTGAATATGATTCAAATATATAGTTTTAATTAAATATGTGACATGTAATTAAAAGGTAAATAATTAATTATTAATTATTTATGTATTTATTTAATTAATATTTGAATTTGATTAATTAATTATTAATTAGATTAATAAATATTAATCAAATCTATTAATCTATTAATTATTAATTAGATAATAATTAATTAATTAATTAATTAATTAAATGTCAATTAATTTATATTAATTAATTAAATTAATATGTTAATTGGATTAATTAGTTAGATTAAATAAAATAAAATAAAAACAAAAACCAAAAAACCACCCCCCAAAACGTAGGGGAATGGTGACGTGGGAAGTTATCCCACATCACCCATCCGGTTAAAAAAACACAGAATTGTTTTGCAGAAGGCTCTCTTTGCTCATACCTGGAAAAGAAAAACAGAGAAGTTTTCTCTCTCAAAAACTCTCTCTTTCTCAATTCCCTTGTTTTTGGAATTCATAACYCGGTGCTCCCACAAGCAGTACTCGGTATCCAGAGAATAATAAGGAAGATTCTTTTGGTTGTGTTTATAGTTAATCAAAGGAGAATCTTGAAGAACAGTTCTTCGAAAGTAAGTAAATTGTTCCCCTGTATTTTTCACTTTTGTTTTGTGGTTTTGTTCCTCAAAATTAAAGAACAAAGATCCTTGTTTCCGCTGTGGAATTTACGTCCTTTCAACACGTTGAGACTTATAGTCTCTATGGGTTTCCGTACACGTTTCAGGTTAGTGAGGTTTAAGTCAACTGTATAATTAAATTGATTATTTAACTATATCGTTCATTTTACTTCACGTGATTCTAGGTATGGGCATACGAGACTATCTCGACGTTGAGTGACGATGTCATTCCTCGACTTCCCAAATGGTCGTGCACCTAGTATCGCGAGTTTCGTGTGTTGGCGAGTGATGTATTCGATAACATGCGGGTAAGTAATTCTCAGATGATCGTATGCTTGGTATTTTTTTTTCATTTGGATCTAACGATCAATTCTATGCAGTCCAAGGTTGTGGAATACTTTGAGTAGACAGATACTGAGCAACAACACATGGATCGTATCATGCTTCCACCGGAAGCCCGAATCATATCCCCTCCAAGAGACGACATTGACATAAGACCTGATCCACCTGTTGTTTAAGTGCCTCCCACTATGAAAAGGGAAAATCCTGTAACAAAAGAAAGAGACAAAGGGAAGAAGATTGTAGACGATCCGCTAGAAGAAGAAGTTTGGGAAGAGGCCCGTCTAGTTGGCGATGGCGTGGCCGACGAAGAAGAAAATGACGGGCAAGGGCCATACAAGAAAACGAGAAAGAATAAATTCAAGAAGAGGATCAGAAGATGGTTGAAGAGGCTCGGTGATCAAGTTGGTACTATTGAGGCCACCTTGGGTGGCATTGTAGACACCTTAAAAGATATCCAGAGGTACCTTAAGAAAATGCCAAAGGTATGCTTTTATTATATAAATCTAATTCAGTTTAGTTTTTACTATTTTACCACAATAACTCTTGTTGATCGATTTTTTTGTTCAGGGTAAGTTCCCCCATCCGAACAAATATTTTGGAGGTAGGGGTGGGCCAGATGGAGATGGTCTCTCGGGTGAAAGGCCTGATGAGGACCCGAAGATAGGTGGGGGTCCGAGCAATATGGATGAGGACCGCTTCTTCATCCCTACGAGTCTCAGTGTGTACCTGTTCCACATCAGGCTCAGACTCTTCATTAAGTGTATTGTCATTGTCATCATTCCCATATCCTGCTTTAGATACTCCTTCTTCTGACTCTCCCAACGAGTCATATGATTCATCACTTTCATCTACGTTATCATTCCACAATCCCAGCACATCCCAATCACATACCCTGTCATCTCTCAAGTTACATGGAACAACATCTTATCTCAATGGTGTTAAACCCGTTTATCATGACCTATATGCCCGTAAGAAGGGTGTGGCTATTGAGAAGAAGATGGGTTTGATGATGAGGAAGGAAATGAAGGTACAGGATATGTGGGTCTCTGGAATGAGAGAATACAAGCTGTGGGCATAGGAATTGATGACACGTTTTGGTCTACACAATATTGGAAAGAAGGCATGTACGTTTCATTCTCATGTATCTGCTTTGACACTAGATATGTATATAGACAATTCAGATACATCCCCACCAATCAAAAAAAATAAATTCAGGTCATTGTCATTGTAGACACCGTTATTGTTCCGACTAATTTTTTAATTACTTTTTATTTATTATTATTTAAAAAAAAAGATTACTTTATTATTGGTTATAAGCTAAAGTTTAAATTAAATTAAAAAAATAAAGATTTTATGTTAAACAAATGGTTTGATTTTTAACAGAATTGATATTTTCCTCGTCAAAGTTCCAGCCATGTGGTGTCTCCTACGCTTTCCTTTCCTTTTTTTCTCTATGGTTTTACTCGACTCACGCATGTTACTGTTATTTTTTTTTTGTGTGTATTTAAAGGGCACACAACACACAGGTGGAGGACGGGGCAGAAAGTTAGAAACTTATCACTGTATCTTCTTCTCTCCATCCCTAAAACTATCTTTTTCCTCAATAACCACCAATTCATCTCTTCTCCTTTCTTATCCCACCATCACCACCTTTTCTCCTTCATA
>NW_019104551.1:903532-917390 GCF_001995035.1 Momordica charantia
TTTTTTTTACCATTATCTTCTCTTCTTCTTCACCTACATCGGCAACCTTCAACCACGATCAACTCCGGCAGTGGCGCAAATTAATTTCGGCGAACCCGTTCGGATATACACCTCATCGACCCGCAACATTCAAGGAACCTCTGTTTAAAACTGCCTAGGTGAGAAGTGAGTTCGGAAATAGAAAAAAATGGAATTTTTAGCTTTAAACAAACGTTGTTTTGGAAAGAGAGTTTTTTTAATAAAGTTTTTTTTTATTAAAAAGAACAAAGTTTTTTTTTAAGGAAAGAAAATAAAAGATTTTAAAAATTTAAATTTTTATTTAAAATAGTAAGATTTGTTTTTTTCTTTCATTTTTTTTTAAGATTTTGTTTTGCGTTTTAAATAATATTTTTAAACAGTAAGTAAAGGTTTGTTATTTAAGTTTTGGAAAAAGTGAATAAGATTTCTTTTAAAACAAATTTGATTTTAAATAGGAGATTCTTTTTTTTTAAATGAATTTCAAATCCCTAAAATAAAAAGTTTTTTTTTTAATTTTCGTTAATATTTTTTTTCTTTTTTTTTTTAATACAAATTTTGATAATAAACTTTGTTATTTAAAAAGAACTTTAAAAACATATCTTAGTGTATGTCATAGTGGCAAAAGCATTGGGTATGTAGACCCATGTTACAAGTTCAAGTATTCATGTGTAACTCGAAATAATTTTTTTTTCCCTTTTTTTTACTTTATTTCATTTTTTCTATCATTGTTTTAACCAAATAATCATTTTAAACAAAAGTTTTTTTTCCTTCTTTTTAAAACAAAAGTTTTTTTTCTTCTTTTTAAATAAAGGATTTTCGTTTAATTTTTTTTAAACGAAATTCAAAAATAAAAAGTTTGAATTATAAAAAAGAATTTTAAGTTGCAGGTGTGGGCACATTGGCAAGACACTTGGGTATTAATATTTATGGCTCAAGTTTGAATCCTTGCGGGTCTCAATTAAATTTTATTTCACTTTTTTAATCATTTTTTTAAATAATTATTTCGGAAGCTCCAATGACGGAAATTGGGACTTTCCAATATTCTCGAGGTGATAATTTGTTTTTCTAATTGTCTTTCACACTCATGCTTGTTGGTTCATATTTTATAATAAATTTGGGACATTTAAAATCAAACACAAAATTTTTTTTGACCAAATATAATAGGATAATTTTCGACAAAATATGGTACCGTTTTCGAACGGGTGTCGTAGGGTGCTAACAACTTCCCTACGCTCAACTGACTCTCGAACCAAAATTCTGTTTTCGTAGACCAAGTTTTTTTTTTAAAAAATAAGTGACCAATCACACATTGTAGATGATTGGTGGCGACTCCAAACTCTAATCTCGAAAGAGAACGGTCAGGGGATGACGTCGGCTGCTCCGCGTCGCGATGACGTTGCGACAGTCATCAGTTATCTCCATTACACAAACTTTAGTTTTAAAATGATATACACGTCTAATTATAATATCAAACTATAGGGGTTTATATTACTCAATCTATACACATGACCTAGAAATTCTCCGTATGTTGTTGTACTATCCATTGTCAATCTTCTCGTACGACCACCGACATAATCTTTTCCACTATCATTTCATTCTCCACCGAATGTTATAAAACCACGAGGCATCCTGTAGATAGATAAAAACTAAGTGAGATAAGAAAATCTATCATTGAAAAAGATAATAGTAATAAAAAATGGAAAAAAAAACTCTGTCATCCCGGACCATCTCAGACTAGTCTTTATTCGAGATTAGTCTGGGATGTGTCCCGATTCATGTCTCGAACCAAAATGTACCGGGATTGATGCTTGAAGTCTTCAATCCCGAACCAGGTATAGGTCTGGGACAACGATCTGAATTTCTTTATTTTTTCTTTTCAAGAAGCCAATCGAGTAGTGAATTTGTGAATAAGGAAATATTTCAAATCATTTCAGTAATTTTAAAATACAAAAGGTTGTAAGTGTAACGTACCTTACTTTTCAAGAGTGAAAATGTAGGGACAATAATTTTGGATAGGGTGGGGACAATGATCAAACATGTGGACAACAATGTTTCTTTGAGATGATTTAAAAAACATGATCTGTGAGGATTTTGGATCATGTGTTTCAAATTCAAAACATATGTAAAATATGAGTTTAAAGTTTGGTAGAATGGTTAGGTGGAAATTTAGGGTCCGTTTAGTAACGTTCTTGTTTCTCGTTCTTATTTCTAAATTTTATTAAGAAACTTAAGCATTTTGCAACCAAATATGTTTCTTGTTTATCATTTTTGGAAATATTCTCAAAATTGTATAAAAATTTTGGAAACAATCAAAACAAGTTTCTTGTTTCTTGTTTCCATTTCCAATTTGTTACATACATAATATAAATATTATTTGATCTTTCTTGAATTCATGGGTGTTAGGGCTATATAACTCTATTTTTCTTTATTAAAAATGAAGAAACATAAACAAGAAACAGAACATTACAACCTTTAATGTAACATAAATTCATATTTATTAACCATGAGGTAAATTCGTCTTTTCCTCAGAATAAAATTTAAGATAAGGGGATGGAGTCACAAATTAGATTTTTAAAAATGAGTTCATTTACCCAATTTTAATTATTGGTGGGTTATAAATCCCAATTTTCCCCATAAAATTCATGCACCATCACAACCATGTTTGATTTTAATATTTTAATAGTCTTCAAATGTCAGGCTTTTCTTCAATCGCTAAGTAGCGGAATTTTTGCAAATTTTGCTGGAATGTTGATCATCAAAATTGGGATCTGGGCCCAAGAGGAGGTAATCTATGTTTTTAATTTAAAATTTTGTTTTCAATTTCCTTAGCCAGATCTACCCATCAAATTTACTTTAATTATTTAATTATGTATGCTTAATATGTTTTTTGAATAATTATTTTCTCTGTTTGATATTCCAAGTGAAATTAGAGAGGTTTATCCCCTCTAAGAAGATCAAGAAGAGCAACAATCCATCCCAATACGTAAGATAATACATAAAAACAAAAGGATAGTAATCATGTAAAAGAAATTTTTTTTGATTATTAAAGATTTAGTCGAATGTCGAATCGACCAAAATTATAACTCTGAAGTGATGCATTCAAACAGTTAAATTAAACTATGAATTTTTTTCTTTAGTACAACATATTTCAGTGGGATTTGAACTTACAACTTCTTAGTTAGATATATGCAGGGATGGCAATGGAGGTTCATCCCATCCCTACCCCCAAGACATATATATATATTTTTAATTTTTAATTTTTTAAAGAAATATTTATTAATATTTTAAATATTTAGTAAATATAAATCTTTTCTTTTATGGAATATTTTAAAATTCAACTAACTACAATTAAAAGTATTTATTAAAATTAATATATATTAATAGGATTATATATAAAAAGTATAAAAAATTAATAAAATATTAAACACAAAAACGAAGTAGGGTTAGGATCCTCGATTTGACCTCGTCTCCAATCAAACCGGAGATAAAACCCAATAGAATCGGATACCTACGAGTTTTTTTTGCTATTTGTAAAACATGTGTTCATTAGTTGAGTTAAAACTCACTTTCGTTAAGAATAAAAAATGAAAATTAAAATTAAAATACCTAAAATAAACGTAACACGTAATATTGACGTGTCGCATTAGCGTTCGTTATCTGCCAGATTCCTAAAAGATAGAAGAAACTTACAGTTGAATTCCAAGAAGTCAAGAAGAAAAAAAAAATCGTTCAACACCTTCCAACTGATTTGAAAAAGACGCACAGAGCGAGAGAAGACTGATTTTTACCAGCAGCTTCAAACTCCGATGCAGCCATTGATCGTCCAAGCTTTTCTTCATTCCTTCCATCATCTCTCTTCTTCTTCTTCTTCTTCTTCTTCTTCACTCGTCGCACCAAGTTATGACCTCGATTCGCCCCTCCATTTCGATTGCCATCTCTTTCACCTTTGAAGAACCCTATCGAGGTTCTCCACAGGAATAATCGGCATACACACGCCTCTGTGGACCTTCACAAGGTTAGTTTATTCGTTTTTTCACGATCGGAATATCATATGATAAGGCCCGCATTTCGAGGCTCTGTTTCTTTTTCAATAAAGGGTTTGATTTGTCGTTTTCCATAACCGATACCTCTCCGAAATGGATGATCGCGTTCGATCGTATCACTTTCCTCTGTTGAATATTTCCGATTCCATGTGTTTTGAGTTTGACTCTCTTCCAAGTTGGGATGAAAATGAAAGAAAAATTAAAAGAACAGTTCAATAATGTCGATCGTTTATAAAGGAAATTTGACTTGGACCATTCAAAGTTTTGTTATATATACATACGATTGGTCAATCTTGACGATTTTGGGGGAGGCTTGTATGAAGACCGCCGGGAGAATTTGATCGGAAGGGCATTCTTTCTTGCTGAAAATCTCTGACGGTCTGATAGCTGTAATTGTTTTACATCTGTAGTTCAAGCAAGAGTGGTTTCGGTTCTGTTTATTTTTTTGTTGTTTTGATGTTATTGGGTACATTTATTTATATGTTGGGCGCGACTAATTCTAACTTTTATTATCTAAATCAGAACATGCTTGACAAGGAATTCTTCACGGAGTATGGTGAAGCTACTCAATATGAAATTGAAGAAGTAATAGGTAGAGGGAGCTATGGCGTTGTTGCATCTGCCATAGACACTCACTCGGGTGAGAAAGTTGCCATCAAGAAGATAAATAATGTGTTCGAGCATGTTTCGGACGCCACACGAATTCTAAGAGAAATTAAGCTCCTTCGGTTTCTCCATCATCCTGATATTGTTGATATAAAACATATAATGCTCCCTCCATCCAGGAGGGAGTTCAAAGATTTATATATTGTTTTTGAGCTGATGGAGTCTGACCTTCATCATGTACTCAAGGCTAATGATGATCTCACCCCTGAACATCATCAATTTTTCTTGTATCAGCTTCTTAGAGCCTTGAAGTATATACATTCAGGTTAGGCCTCCATTTTTTGTCTGGCTTTGGTTAAATACCTTTCTACACACTCACTCACAGGCTCTGATTTACCTTGGGATTTTTCAGCACATGTGTTCCATAGAGATTTGAAGCCCAAGAATATACTTGCCAATGCAGACTGCAAACTCAAGATCTGTGACTTTGGCCTTGCTCGTGCATCTTTTACTGATGCCCCATCTGCTATTTTTTGGACTGTATGTGTTTCTTTTTGTTGCAAGATAAAGAATGGTTTCAATTCATTCTAGGAGTTGCAAACTTTTTGTAATTTGATTAGATCGAATTTGATTTAACTGACTGACTTTAATCACTTCTTCAAAGGATTATGTGGCTACTCGATGGTATCGTGCTCCTGAACTCTGTGGTTCTTTTTTCTCTAAGGTAACTAAGGGATATCTTGCTCTACATTTTGATTTACAACCATGTTTCTCTTATATTATCTATCTGTTTGCTTTCTATTATGTTTTTTTTCCTGCCACCTTCTCTTCTTTAGTTTTACTGCTGACGATTTTCTTCCATAATCCTGTCCCCTGAGTTCAATCACGTGCCTTAAAAAAGTTCAATCTGTGACTGTGTGAGCAATTATTAATGTTTAATAAAGCTGGCTTTGCCTCTTCTATCTGTTTCTATTAGAGCACACTACTGGCTTGTTCTCCCACTCTCTCTCCCTACACTCACACATATTTATGCATGCATGTATAGATGGACAGATAGACAGACACGCATCCCTGTTCCTTGATGATAAACAGATGAGTAGTCAGATGGACTATATCAAATAGCCCATTTGTCTGACTTTATCAAACAGAGTGGCTTTGCCTATTTTTATCTGTTCATGGCTGTGCAGACGGACTGCTTTCTCTCTCTTTCTCTCCGTGCGCGAGTGCTTACAGAAATAGATATACACGCATACACTACACATACACACCTCTGTTCCTTTTATGAAGAAAACCCCTCTCTTTTGGTTTCTCCAAATTTTATTTTAGAAAACTGAGTAGATATTTTGATGGTTTTCTTCTACCCTTATCAATACCACTTATGATTGGAGTGATAGAAATATGAACTTCACTACCGATGGTCCAGCTGAGTTGAGGAACTAGAAAAGCGTTGTTATGAAGTAGCAATCCCTTTCCTTATGTCCCAATCTCAATATCCTCATTTATATTTTTAATCATTGCCAGAGGCCTTGCAAATTACAAGTCCATGCATGCTTCATGATGTGATATTCACATTTCCGTGTTTGTTTTCAAGCTCCGAAGGATGTCAAATTTGTTTACCTCATTAAGTTAAAAAAAGTTCATTTACATTTCAAAAGTTGCATAGTCCAACCACGTGTTTTTACTGCTCAACAGATAACCCCAAACCTGATTTATGTCATGATAAAGAACATATAAACAAAGGAGTAAAATGTGTAATACCCTGAACCATTCTTAAAACCCTATTATATTTTAAGTAGCGAAAATTAATTTCCATATCATATCCACTGTAATCTTATCTTGTAAAATATGACTAGTTGTGTCCCTGATTCTTTTGTTGTTCCGGTCTCTCAAAATCAGCAAGTAATGAAGTGTATTTAGACCAAAATCATTGAATATGGCCTTATAAAGTGGACTTCGTGTTGTAACCGAGGTCTCCCGAGTTTTCCATGACATATTTTCACTGACTGTAATTTGTAGTATACACCAGCTATTGATATTTGGAGCATAGGATGTATATTTGCTGAAATGTTGGCAGGCAAGCCTTTATTTCCTGGGAAAAGTGTTGTCCATGAGCTGGATCTAATAACTGACTTACTTGGTACTCCTCCTGCTGAATCCATTGCCAAGGTTTCTATTTCAGATTTCGTCTTTATACTTTTTCATATCTTGGATTTTGGTCCTGATTTTACACTGACATAGTTATTACTTATAGATTCGTAATGAAAAAGCTAAAAGATATTTGAGTAGTATGAGAAAAAAGGCTCCAATTCCTCTGTCAAGAAAGTTCCCTAATGTAGATCCACTAGCTCTTGGTTTACTTGAGCGTCTGCTTGCATTTGATCCAGAATATCGTCCGTCCGCAGAGGAGGTAGGACGCGTTGATACTAAATTTTAGCCCCTTTCTAATTATCGTCTCTTTTTTGGAACTTATTCTTCTCTAAATTCCCGTTTGTGTAGGCATTGGCTGATCCATATTTCCATGGACTGGCAAATTTGGAGAATGAACCATCAATGCAACCCATTTCAAAACTTGAGTTTGATTTTGAAAGGAGAAAGTTGACCAAAAATGATGTCAGAGAGCTTATTTATAGAGAAGTATGACCCTCGTTCGTTTATATCCCTCATTCCTTTATATAATTGCTAGGCAGGTGTTTTTTACTTTTTGGTTTCACGAATTTCTACTCAGTTCACTTAGATTATCCTTTAAAATGGAACAGATTTTAGAGTATCACCCTCAGATGCTACAGGAGTACCTCCAAGGTTCTGAGAGTCACTTCATGTATCCCAGGTAACAAAGTCTTATTTATTTATTAATGGTTTATTTGCAAGAGATAATATTAATTTCTCTTCTTAACTTAAAAAATATTTCATTTAGTGGAATCGATCGATTCAAGCATCAATTTGATCATCTAGAGGAACACTCTGGTAAAGGTGAGAGAAGCAGCAGTCCACTACAAAGGAAGCATGCTTCCTTGCCAAGGTAATACATGTTTGAAAACAAAGCATGCTTCCCTTGAAAACTTCATCTTTTGTTTTGTTGGTTTAACATCACATCATCCTCCTGCTTATCCTGCTTATGTTGCTTATCTTTGACCATCATAGGGAGCGAATATGTACACCAAGAGATGAAGATGATGATGAAAACTACAAAACAGAAAAGCGGAATTCTGCTTCAAATGATTGTGGTCAGAGCTCTTCAGGATCACGAGGGCTAGACGATCTTGAACATGCTTATTCCTTGGCTGCCGAGAATGGCTCTGTTCAAGTAGACTGCAGTAATTATAATCTGTTGAAGAGTGCAAGTATTAACTGTTCAAAATGGGTAGATTAAAAGGAAAAGCGTGCACGGTAAGTACACTGACTCTACAGAAAGAATTCGAGGTTCAGTGGGGCGCTCTTTCTATGATAAAAAAAACAGCCATTAGACAAAAATTATTAATCAGAAAATAAGGGTATGGGTTGAGGAGCGTGTTTGAGAGCCTGGTAGGTTTTTTAGATCTAGATAATTCGAAGTGGTTATTAGTTCAAATTATGTTTGGGCTGAATCTTTTTATTTTTAATCCTAACCTTAAGAAAACCTAAGATGTGACCAACCTAAGATGTGACCTCACTGTACTGAACAAACTGAAACTCCTTTCTCAAGATACAATAACCTCTTTGTATGTTGCTGAATTTCTCACAAATCCCATTTGGCATCCTCAATGAAAGGAATTGTGCAAAAATAATTTTGCTGATTGGAGGGGAAGAAAACAAGGAAGAGAACTCATTGAAGGTCACTCCTTATTTTTATATTTCCATCTTTCCCAGTTTGATAGATTTTTCAAAAATAAAGCACCTTGTAAGCCACATCTTAATTGCAAGGAAAGTAGTTTTAAGTTTAGCTCTACTTTATGACTTAAGTGCCAAAAGAAAATAAGAACAATCTTAAACTATATAACATGTTTGCTTTTCCTTGCAGGAAGAAAGAAAAGACCACAATATTGCTGGCTTTCTTCAGATTCTTAAAGCAATTGTCACAATTGATGTAACGGTGAAGGTAAGAATGTTGGAATGTTCTTGTTAGCATGATTTTAGATCTAGTGAAGGTATGTCTCTACAACTGCCATTTCACTGTAAAATCTTGGAATGTGCTTGGTGTTGGTGCTCTCATGTGGCACCCCATTAATGTTCAATACTAAAGGGAGTTTTTCAGATCTTCGAGGGAAATCGTATTAAGTAGCGTTCTGACTTGATCATAGTTCAAGTAGTTAGACATTAGAGGATTCGTATAGATTATAACTTTGAATTCTCATATTTTTATTTATAATATAAAGTTTAGTTCTTGAACTTTCAGAATTGTATGTAATTAATAGGCTATTGAATCCTAGTCTGATAGACATAACGTCGAAATATTAGCTACAATCCTAAAAATTTAGGCCTTGTTTGATAATTGCTTTGTTTTAGTTTTCTATTTTTAGAATTAAGTTTGTTTCCTTGTAATTTCTTTAATATGTTTTCAACGTTTCTTCAGTACACATTTGAATTCTTAGCTAAATTTAAAAAGTAAAAGTAAGTTTTTAATTCTTCCAAGAGAAAAAAAACAAATTTTTAAAACCTACTTTTTGTTAGTTTTTGATACTAGACTTGGATTTAGAAAAGTAAAAATAAAATAGTTATGAAAATAAATCTTAGAGATCAAACTTGTAATTTCGTTGTAATTTTCTAGACATAACAGATAAATAACCAGAATACTCGGTTTGTTTTATTTTCTTGCAATAAAAAATCATTGGTCGCAAATAGCAACTACGAACCAGTGTTATAGGTTATAGGAAAATGAGATTGAAGCCAAATTCCAAAATAGAATCTATTATGTATATATTTGGTAGGATTTTTATATTCTTGCTTCTCATGTCTTGAATACAATTTTAGGTTAACATGAACATAGTTCGATATCTTGGACGTTCAAATCTTCACCTCATTTGATAAAAAGAAAAAAGAACCTGTTATACTTATATAGAGATTATATAAGAAAAATTGTAGTGATTTTTGGTAGTATGTGTATATTTTTAAAGAATTATACATTTAGTTTCTATTTCTTGTATGTATTTTGAGAAATGTTATTAACATTATATAGAGATTTTAAAAACAAAAATGCAAAATTTTTTCTTTAGAAATACACGTAGTGACATRAGAAATACACATAATGACATAGCGAGAACTAGGAGTCGAGAGGTCGACAACGGTTCGCATAATATTAACGTCTCTTAAAGCAGAGAGATGGCTACAAAACACATTTTTTCTTCTTTTTTCCTTACTTTAATAATCAAAGCTTGAAATGTGAAAAGTTACAACTTACAGGTGAAAAAATAAAAGTCGTTTTTTTGTTTCTCGTTTCCAAATTTTGTTAATGAAGCTAAACATTTCGCAATTGTTTCCTATTTTTTGGAAACATAACTAAAATTCTATTTTTCTTTATTAAAAATAATAAACAAAAACAATAGACAAAATCGAACAGTCCTAAGAAACCTCCCTCTCAAAGAACTAAAAGAAAGAAGGGAGACAAGGCAAATGCAACAATAAGAAACAAAACAAGAGCAAAATCTGCCAAACAGCATAGATCCCGGAAGAGCACTTCATCCTAAAATCATTGCCTAAATAGGCATAATTGAAGTGGGTGAAGATCAGTTCTTCTTATTCCAAATTACACATCCTCTCAAGTAAAATGCAATAACTATAGCCATCGACACTGAGTGTTACAATTCAAACGAATGGGTGAAATTCGAACCATCGACCCATAAGGAGGGCTCCTAATGCTTCGGACCAGTCAGCTATCCTCAAGTCGGCATGTCGTAACCAATACTTAAATTACAAAAAAGGGAATTTAAGTATTGAAGTGGGTAGTCTGTAATCTAATGCTCATACTGGTAAAAAGTCTCAAAGCTCTTCGTTTGTTGGATGGTGTTGTGCTACCCACTTCCATCAAGTTGTCCATGAGACAGAAGATGTGCCATGTATTGCTGCCAGAATTCAAACAAAATGGACAACTTAGTGGTAATACCCTGAATATGAACTTCCATTCTATCCAGCCTTACAAAAAATGCTTTAGTTTCTACACTTCAAAGTTCAAATAATACAATCCTAAAATTGTATTGGGGGAATCGTAAGAGGATTTCATAAAAATGTACCACAGAAAGCTCCATTTATCATCAAATGAAGATTTTTGTTCATCTTATTATAATAACTTTCTTTCTTTTAATTGTTCGTATAACAATTGTTCTATCCTTGCTTGGTTAGCTAACTCCTTGTTATTTGGTATGAAACATTTCAAATCTAGGTTTTATCTATTCACAAAAGTGAAATTTTAACTTGAAGAAAATACTGCAAATGCTAAAGAACAGAAATCCTTAAGTCATATGGATTAGAAAAGGGTACCATCTAAATATTGTTTCATTCTGTCAGGATATCTGGTGTGGGGCTAGTTCACTGTAATTATTTTATTAACAAATTATGTAGCAGAAAGTAACATGGAGATAAAGAAGTTAAAAAATTTCAGATAACCAAGAAAAGAAACCGATATCATAACTGAGGCGGAAATAAAGAGTTAGAAGACACCAGAATCAAAGTACGATTCATTCAGACCCAAGGTAACACAACATCTTATGATCTGTATGGTTTTCTGATCGAGAATTCATACTACTATAATGTCACTATAGCTTATTCCAAACTTGACAATAGAGCTATTTTTGTGTTTTTGATTTCCATAAGTGTCTAGGCCAACTTATGCACACCTCGACTAATCTCACATGCCCCTATTAACTACTATATTAACTACTATTTAGTTGCAAAGGGAACTCTAAGGATATCAAATCCTACATCGATTGCTATTATGGTATTGAACTTATTCCCTATTTTAAGTCCCATTTACCTTTTTTTTTATGGGTTCTATTGACCACTAAGGCAACCCATGGTGATTGCCAATAGAGCTTTATTATCATGATCTCCTCATTGTATTGTCATCAAGGTCTTCAGAAACGAGTATTCTATCATCTTAACAACATTCTTCAACTCTTGACGCCGCAGCAAATATTACATTTTCATGTATTTACACGAATGATCTTTTTCCCATTCTCATACTAATATTACTAAAATGAACGCAACGTCTGACCAGAAACCAGTGGAGTACAGCACAATTCAACACTGAGCAGGAATCAACTAATGTCCCACACTTAAAAGGAAGCCCAAAGACAAGGCAAACTTACAGCATGATATGCATATGGAGATTTCCCTTGGCGCTCAAAATGTTTTGCCATGATGCAGAACTCAATCGGACCCCATTCTTCTGACTCAAAACAATTCCCAAGAGCAGCTTTGTATAGCTACAGCAAACAATGTGAAACAAAAAAGAATTAGAACAAGAGTTTAGAAATAACAAAAATTGGAACCCAAAATCAAAGAATGTACAGACCTTCGCAGTGTCTGTCAAGAGCTCCGTACCAGCAGGGTAAGAAGCATAAAATTGATCCCCTCGAGAATACCCAGCTCTAGTTCTGCAGTACACCCAGAAGAACAATAAGAGAACAAAAATAATGGAGAGAAATGAATGAGCCATGGTCTCTAACTCACGTATTGCTTGTATAAGCGTAGCTCAAAACGGAAACGAAGAGATAGAATCCAGTGTAGGACACAATCCTCCGAAATTTTTGAATCTTTAGGATCTCTTTGGCCCCGTAATAGAGCCGCATATCTGCAAGATAGAAGGCTAAAATGAAGTGAGAATGAAACAGAGACTGTAATTATCAAACCGTCATTATAGGCTCTCACCAAAATCGAGAGGCGGAGAAACCCTAGGCAGCGGCAAATACGAACTGCAGCTGGATGCGGCGGCGGAGAGGAGCGATTGGATTCGCCGGCGACGGAGACGAGCGGCTGGCTGCGGTGGCGAGTGGCGCAGACGAGAGAAGGCTTGGCGGCTGGCCTGTGGGGGAGAATGAGAGAGAAAAGGAAGGAACGGTGGGCGGCGTGAGAAGAAAGAGGGATTTGTTTTTACCCACTTTCTTCTAAACTTAAATTTTCTAAACTTTGCTAACATTAGTTAGATACCAATTTACTTTTATTACCTATTTCCTCTCCATTCATTTTCTTTTTTAATTTCTCTCTCTTGTTCCCTCCCTCTTTTTTTAGGATTTTTTTCTCCCCCTCATTTTCTAGATTTTTTTATTTCTCTAATTTTCCATTAATTCCCTATTTCTCTCCTTTTTTTTCTTCTTTTTTTTTTCTCTCTTCTACGATGCTATAGATATTTTTCTTTCCATTTTTTTTTTAACTAATAGAAGGGAATAGAAGAGACGAGGAAAGGGGAGAGAGGGAAGAGAAGAGGGAGAGGGAGAGAAGAGGGAGCGAGGTGGGGAGGGAGGGGAATTAATTTTAATTATTATTATTTTGTCTTCCCATCTTTTTTCAACCATAAAAATTATCAGATCTCAATCTCGATCTCGCTCATGTCTTGCTCTCGCTCATCGTTCTCGCTCAGATCTCACGCTCGCTCACGTCTCTCAGATCTCGTTCAAGGTCAGCGTTCTTGGTCAGATCGCACTCCCACTCCCACTCAAATCTCTCAGATCTTGTTCTCTTTCTTGTTCTTACCCATATCTCACTTTCTCTCGCTCTCCAGTAGATCTCGATCTATGTCTTGGATGTTATTAGTTTTGGTTCAGATTTCTTTCGCTCACAATGGAAGATTCGACAGTATCCACAATTTCGTGAAATTGGAAGAAAACCCATAAACTATTTTTTGTGAATGTTTTCATGAACAATAGAAAACAAAAATAGGGGAGTGAGTGAGAGAGATAAAATGAAAATTGGGTAAAGAAAGAAGAAGAGATAGAGATTTTTTTTGGGTTGGGTGGGGAAGAGGGAAGAATAAAGTTTTCAAATTATAAGAAAGAAAAAAAAATTGTTTTAAAGAAAAATCTAAAAATTAGGGGAGGGGCAACAAGGTCATTTGATATCTAGAGTGATGTCAGAAAAATCTAAAAAACTTAAAGTTTTGAAAAAAGTGGTAAAAACAAATCCTCTCTGCAAATCGAACCAAACTTTTCACTTATCTAAAAAACCAACCAATCGAAAAGTTTTCAAACCCAATCGAAAAGTTCGGGTTTGGATTTTTCAGATTC